>RJWK010042394.1:0-19183 GCA_004363435.1 Platanista minor
AAAGATGTTAAAAAAAAAAAACAGAAAAATAATTAATTTAACTACTCTGTATTAAATTTGCATTAAAACAAAACAAAACAAAGACACATGCACCCCAATGTTCACTGCAGCACTATTTACAATAGCTAGGTCATGGAAGCAACCTAAATGCCCATCGACAGATGAATGGATAAGAAGATGTGGTGTATATATATACAATGGAATATTACTCAGCCATGAAAAGGAATGAAATTGGGTCTTTTGTAGAGACGTGCATGAATCTAGAGACTGTCATGAAGAGTGAGGTAAGTTAGAAAGAGAAAAACAAGTATCGTATATATGTGGAACCTAGAAAAATGGTACAAATGAACCAGTTTGCAGGGCAGAAACTGAGACACAGATGTAGAGAACAAACGTATGAAAACCAATGGGGGGTAAACAGCGGGGAGTGGGGATGGGGGATGGGGGTGTGATGAATTGGGAGATTGGGATTGACATATATACACTGATATGTATAGAGTGGATAACTAAAAAGAACCTGCTGTATAAAAAAATAAAATAAAATTCAAAAAAATTAAAAAGATGGTTATAATTCAATAATCCACATGATCTTATTTAGTATTAATAGTATTAATGTTCTCTGAGTCTGTGCTTTTTGTCTCAGTAACAGAGTTCAATTTCTTTCATTTTGATAGATCCACTTAACCAGGATAAGTGTGGATCAGAAGGAACATGGATATTGGAAGTAGTCAGGTGTAAATCTGAATCAAGACTCTGCTATTGACTAGCTGTGTGGTCTTGTGTAATTCAGGTAACTTGTATGAGCTTCAGTTTTCAAGTGTGCAAAATGGAGTTAAGGAGTGTCAAGATTAAATGAGAAAAATCTAAAGAGTGTATCCTGGAGCTGGTACATGATAGGCACTCCAAAATTGGTAGTGAGTATAACTGGATATATGGATAGAAGCTAAGAGAAAAGGTTTGGTAGATGGCATTGAAAATTGTAATCATGGATGAGATCATCCAGGGAGAACATGCAATGTGAGGAAAATGGCTATTAGTAAAACTCTGAGAAATAAAAAATATTTAAAGAGCAGGTGCAGCAGGGAGAATCTGAAAACTGAGCAGAAATGAACAAATGTGGAAGAGAATCAGGACAGAGACTTTTTATAGATGCCAGGGAAATAAAATTTAAATAAAAGCATTGACTGGATTTAGCTATGAGAGGCAATTTGTTACATGTTAGTAAAGTGATGTAGAGAGAAGTCAGAATTCTGTGGGTTGAAGGGTGACTGGAAAGTAAGAAAAAGGAGATAGTGACTATTCTGTTCCTTAACTATTGGTTTAAGGCAATTAGGACATGGTGGTTACGATGAAGCAAGAAATTACAGATTGCCTTCTATATGCATTTTACATATATTAACCTGATATAACTCACTTAAGGAAGAAGACTGTTATCTTAGTTCACTGCATATGGAAGTAGCAATGATCACCTGAAACTTTAGTCTCAATAATATTCTATTTTGCATTTGGGTCTGACTGAAAGTTTGTTATGTCTCAGGCTGTAAAATAAAATTATATAAATATGAGGAAGACCATAGGATGAGGTAGGGGTTACGTAGCTTTCCTAACCTGAATTACAGACTATGAGGAGACTGTCAATGTGAAAAACAAGAAGGTATAAAATATGACTTATAAAAACTAAATAAAAATTTTAAATACTTAAATGTATCATACTGAATTCTACAGTTAATAAGCATTAAATGCACTAACATTTTAATTCACCTTTTGTGTGATATCTTCTGCCATCCATGGGCTACCAAAATACAGAACCCCATGCTAGGAACATATAATACTCTCTCAGCAACAACAAATCCAACTGGGAAAAAAAGGTTTGATGCAGGAATAAACGGTAATGCCATTAAACAAAGTGCCTACAAAGAAAAAAAAGACTTTTTATTAAATTAAAAAATATATGCAGATAAACAGTCAAATCCAAATATTTTATCATTTAATTTGGATAATGTACTGGTAGACCATTTTTAATAATACTATAACGGATACTGATTTAAACATAAAGAAGGATACTTAAGGATGGTAACAACAAACATGAGGAGGTATGTCAGCAAGGTGGAATGAAGTCTTCTCGAATGCTAGAACTTATACCTAAGGCTCATTCAATTATCAATAAATAAAAAATATTTTTGAAAATATATCTAAAATAAAAAAACAGTAATTTTTATATATCTAACTTATGTGCTTGTGGTAAAAATAAATTGAGAGGAAAATATATTAGGTTTTAATAAAATAAAACTACAAATTGTAGGTTGATAAAATAGCCAAACATATCAGTTATTAAATTTTACTACTATCTGTAATACTGGAAATTGATGAGGTACGTTTCAGACAAGACAGTAGACTACTTCTATACATTACTTCAGTGTTACTTTGCATAGTATTCTGATGGGTCACATACATTTAATGGAGACTTAGTATATGTATAAAAATAAACCTGGCCCCTTTAAATCAACAGTCTTTTATTCTATAAGATTTTCTAAAATTCTAACACTGTACACTGTGTTAGAAATAAACATCATAACATGCTTAGACTTTTTGCCATTTTGAAAATGGGATGGCATATGGTTTCCAGATTACAAAGCCATTACAAAAGATAAGACACAAATAACTTATGGAAAGAAATAAGTTGGTTGTCATTAGGACATCTGTTTCTATGGACATCTGCTTCCATATTTCATTATCCTGATTTGTTTTATAATACCTAATGGAATAAATAAGTTGTTTTTTCAGCTTCAGAAGTTTGAGAGTCCTCTAACAGTTTGCGAGGAAGGAATGCCTTTTTTATACTTTATTAGTAAAAATCGATGTAGAAATGTAAATACAGTGAAAAGAATACTTTCTCCATGAATCACAAATTAATAACCTGTAATAATACAAAAGACTGAATCTGCAGAAAAGCACTACCATTGAATTGCTCGGTATCATATCGATTTATATCTCTGAAATTTTAGTGCTTTCTTTTTAATCAAAACGGTAAAACATTAAGAGTGCATAATTCACTTTCCACTTCCCAGAAATGCTTGATTAAAACAACCAGCTAGCTGTGAAACAGAGATTTGTTTCTAAATACATGATCCTTTTAAAAAAATATATTCCCTATTAATTCATGGATGTCCTAAGGCAATTTCACTGGAAAAAATTAAGTGTTAAATTCAGATAAAGATGCATCACAGACTGATGCGTAAACTACAAAGAAAAGAAAAACCGTCTCTCAAAAAAATCTACTGGTTCTTGAATAAGAAATGTCTCAATGATTAACTTACTCAGAAGTTCTAATATGCTCTCTATTAATGTATGCAAACCAAGTTTACTGTAATGAATATAATATCCTTCTTCCAGTGATGTAAACTCTCCTTAAAAGGAAGGATGGGGGCTTCCCTAGTGGCGCAGTGGTTATGAATCCGCCTGCCAATGCAGGGGACATGGGTTCGAGCCCTGGTCCGGGAAGATCCCTCATGCCGTGGAGCAACTAAGCCTGTGCACCACAACTACTGAGCCTGTGCTCTAGAGCCTGCAAGCCATAACTACTGAGCCCACGTGCCACAACTACTGAAGCCCATGCGCCTAGAGCCCATGTTCTGCAACAAGATGCCACGACAATGAGAAGCCTGTGCACCACAACAAAGAGTAGCCCCTGCTCGCCACCAACGAGAGAAAGCCTGCACACAGCAAAGAAGACCCAACACAGACAAAAATAAAAACAAATAATAAATTAAAAAAAAAAAAAAAAAAAGGAAGGATGGTAGTGGAATAAGCCAAGAGTTTGGAGGCAAATCTGTTTCACTTCTTGTTATATAACATAAGGTAAACTATTCAAATCACCTCATGACTTCATTTCGTTATAAATAAATCAGGGATTAATAACTACTTACTAATATTGTTGAGATACATATGACATCTTATTTAATAAGTGCTTAACATGGTATCTGGTACTTGAGATACTCCTTTGATCTATGTATCTTGTTCAGAGATCTTCAGAAAATTATCACCATTAAAAGACAGCATGTTTAGTTTTATACATATTTTCAGATTATTTTCCATTATAGGTTATTACAAAATATTGAATATAGTTTCCTGTTGTTTATTTATTTTATGTATAGTAGTTTGTATCTGTTAATCCTATACTCCTAATTTATCCCACCTTTCCCTCCCCTTTCCCTTTGGAAGCCATAAATTTTTTTTCTATGAAATTAACACAACACTGTAAATCAACTATATTTCAAATGTAAAAAAGTTAAAAAAAAGTATGCTTAGGACTATACTTAAAGCAGTTATAGCTAAGGTCACAAGTGTTTCTTTTTTATACATATAAAACATAATTAATGTAATTAATTAATATAAATGTTTATTTCATTGGCAATATCCTATTTTTCATTCAGCTTGAACTACAGAAATCATTATTTGCCAAAACTCTGTATTTACCCACCCCTCCTTCTTTGCCTTTCTTTTAGTAGAACCCCAGCTTTGGATGTATTCTACCACATATATGCTTCATCTTTATTTATGTGAGCAGTAAAGCACTACTAGAAAGTCCCAAAGCAAAATAGATTAATATCATCATAAACTCATGATCAACTTCAAATTGATCCTTAAGACTGCTGAGGATTCCTAGGTTT
This sequence comes from Platanista minor, assembly GCA_004363435.1. Taxonomy (NCBI): domain Eukaryota; kingdom Metazoa; phylum Chordata; class Mammalia; order Artiodactyla; family Platanistidae; genus Platanista; species Platanista minor. The sequence continues at coordinate 4,671 of RJWK010042394.1, forward strand.
CTTTGGTAGGCTCACTCCCACTCTCTTTGACTATTTTGAATCTTGACTACTTTTCTCAAAATTTTGACCTATGTCACTTTCAGCAGGTGACCACACTTCCAAATTTTCAGAGAAAATTTAAGCGATAAAACAAGAATTCCTTCAATTCTCTGCTACTAAACCTACCAACATCCACATTCATGTTCATTTCCATCCTTCCTGTAACCATAAGGGGTGTCTCCATCTATCTCAGGCCAAACCTGAGCTCTATACCTCTAATCTCACTATCAATCATCTCTTCTTTCATTTACTTAATCACTTTCTTATGAACTTCCTACCTATGTTAAAAATCCTCTTGCCTCTCCAACCTTAAAAATCTTCTCTTCTGACAACACATCTTTAAGTTATCTTACCCAATTCATTATGCCCCTTAAGTATAAAACAAGTTCCCACACTCTTAGGAAAAGATTTTTGGAGCCATGGCAACAAGTAATTGGTTGTAACCTCACTTAATCAACATTTCAACTCAATGAATATGTTTTTGTAAGCCAACCCATTAGTGATATCAACATTTCAACTCAATGAGTATGTTTTTGTAAGCCAACCCATTAGTGATATCTCTTTGTGTCAAAAAGAGACAGCCAACTGAGTGCTCCAATGAAAGTGATTCTACATGCCAACCAAGCAATAGTCTTCCCCCACCATCAACCCACTCCAGCCTCTGAAGGTCTATCAATTCCAGATCTCTGTGCTTCCCCCAAGCTCTACAGAAGATCAGCAGTTTATTATACTTGAAGCCCTTGCCTGACTGGCTGTCTTTCCTAAGTTAGGAAATTCAAGCTTGTCTCATCCTTTGAAATACTCAAAGTTAAATCACCCCTACAGGTTACCTACACTAGCAATCTTCACTTCCTCACTTCCTAATCAAATCACTCCATAGAAATAAATTTCATTTAAGTAACTAATATACCTAAAAGGGTCAAATCCAACTGATCTCACTTCTCTACTTGACAGCAGCTGTTAGTGTTAACCATTCTATCTTTCTTGAAACACTTTCCTACCTTTCTGTACATTTGGTGTACCTCCCATTTAGGTTCATTTTCCTTTATATGGTATGTAATGTGGAAGTTTTTCAAAACCTAGATATAGGCTTCTTCTCTTTCATTCTATAAAGCCCCTTCAGCTATTTATTGAGGGAAAATTAAGACCAAATACTCTAAGGCATGCATTATGGGTATGAATTAACTTCTGTACACCTAGAATGGTGCCAGCTAGTTATCATCTCTAAGAAAAATGACAAAATCCCAGTTGAGAAAGGCTGCTGTATAACCTCTCCATAGGCCTTCTTCTCCACATCCTGGTTTCAATTACTATCTCTAACGGCAATTATCAAGTTTCTCTATGGTAATCAATCAAATTTTTACGTGTAGCTCAGTCTTTGCCACTGAACTCCAGGCACAAAGTGCTATTCGAAATCTCTATCATATTGTTTCATAGGTACCTCAAACTCAACAGGTCCAAAAATAATAGTAAATATGATCTTTTTTCAAATCCTATATTCTTTCAAATCTCTCTAGAATGCAAGTTCTCTAGAAATGGGGACCCTGTATTTCCTTTTATCATCATATACTCAGTGCCTAAAATGCTACCTGGTACATAGGCTGAAAATCAAAAGTTTTTATTGAATGAATAAGTGAATCTAGTGGCTGCAGCCAGAAATAATATATTTGCAAAGTATTAAAACCACTTTTTGGCATATAGTAAATGCTCAAGAAAAGTTAAAGATTATTATTTTCTTCCATAATTTAAAGAGGCAACAGAATTATTATGAGTAAGATGTGAGGGCAGAGTTAAGAAAATTACAAAGAAACAGATCTCAGAAAAACAAGAAAAGACTTTAATCAGTTCTCTGAACACAGTAAGAAATATCTCAGGGAGTAATGAAAGTCTTGCTAATGAAAAATAAAGAGCTATGTATTTCTAGTTGCTTACCTTACTTGACACTCTTCTCTGTGTCAAGAAAACAAAGAAGTATATAATATGACTCATTTCTTTAAAGAGTATATAAATCTAGTTGGGTAAAGGTAAGAAATATATTTTTAAAAAAATGATGCTAAAAAGAATGCTTCATGATTTCAGAGTTCCCATCAAATTATGGAAATTCATAATCACTCTTTGTTTCATATGCTGATTGTGCAGCATTAGTCAAATTCTGATATATAATTCTAGGATAACCTAAAATAAGTTCATAAATTAGGATAACATGAACAAAGAAAGACAGTTGTTCTTTAAAGATGCTTTTGATGAATTAAAGGCACTCTTAATTAATAAACTGAATATAATATCACCTAAAAATTTAAGAAACTTTCTTACCATTAAAACAGTCTTGGAGGAATTACCAGGGTATCTGAGACCGAATACTCCCAAAGCCCCCAAAAAGCAAAAAAAAATAAATGTGGCAAGATTTCGAATATCTAGAAATGACTCTATAAGTGGTATTGTTCCCATGGTCCAATCGCAGCAGAGCTCTGAAGGATTTAACAAAAGCCAAGCATTCACAGGGAGGAGGTAGTTAAAAGTTAGCTGCCTTGTAGGAGTTGGGCTTACAGCAGCTGGGTTATCAAACCTGTATAAAGAATGAAAAAAAAAGTTATTTAAACTAAAACATTTTTTAAATACAAAGTTAATATATAACAGATATAAAGTACTGAACAATAATAATAAAAGCAATATTTTACATGTAATCTTGTTAAACTGAAGACAAATAATTTTTATGGATATTTCAGACTCTTGCCAGAGTTCAAATGGTCTAACCTTTATGAAATGCCTAGTTGAGAGCTGTGAGATTTATGAAGAACTGTTTGAAGGGCAAGCAGGTTATCTATTTTTAGTTTATTATTATGATTCAGACATGCATTCTATAATATTATGACATTCTGCAGAAGTGCTTTCATTAAATTATGACCTTCTGATTAAAAGTCATAAGAAAAGTTTTATAAGATTCATTGTTGCATGTGTTTATGAATGCTTCTGAGAACACTATCCAATGTTTTCCTACATGAGACGTTTCTTTCACCACTAAATGCTAATAAAACTTATGCTTCCCAGAAAGAATTACTATGTTTATCTTTTGTCACGAACAGACAAAACTATATTACCTATGGGCTTTTCCTCTTTGCTTAGACTTCTAGAAAGCTAAAAACCAAATTCCCAGTACAGAGGAGTAACTGTACAGCCCTATGTAACATTTCATTTGTGTTCTACTTAATATAAGCTTATATCCTAGTTTATATAGGCCATGATACATTAAATGTACATTTCATTAATTTAGTCTATTTTCTGCAAATTACATCAAATCATTTTTTTTAAAGTACGTTTAAATGAATCATTTCAGATTTTTATTTCTTTAGGCTATGTTCTAAATCGTATTGGCTATATTAACATAGTCCTTTAAAAACCCAGTTTCTCATTTTAAAATGAATAAGCCAATGAAAAATCAACCTCTACTACTTATTTGACTTGGTCTTCTTACAAATATCAAATGGTTGGGAAAAAGTACACAGTTTTTGAACGAATAATATTTTTTAAACTTTCATATTTGAATATATATACATATATGAAAAATACTAAGTCTTGAAAGTCAGGACTTGAATTCTCAAAATAACCAACAGAACTGAATACAAAGCTTTTCCCCTGTAATCCACTTTCAGAGTTCATTTAAAAAAATTAACAGTTTATCTAGGATAGGTGATTTAATAATTGAACTGCAGTCAAAGAGTACATGTCAAAGCAAGTCAAATCATATTACAATCAACCTCACAGGGTAATAGAATAAAATTTATATAACACACACAAATACATATACACACACATTTTTAAATGCTTATATTTGGAAAATATATATTTATAACATACCCCATACAGTCATCCACACACACATATACAAAACAAATACATTCACACCTATAAACCACGTTTTAATATTGTAGAACTAGAGACAGAAAACAGTTGTTTCAAATTCTCTAAAAGGAATGATAAACAGAACAAAAACACTGAAACTAAGGAGTGAAGAAGGAAATATAAAATATCTATCTACAATTCAATTTATTTCCCATACTATCATGCTTAAATGAGCTGTTTAGTTTAGCATGGCTAGACTCAGAAGTAGAAATTCTGGAAGTTAAAAAGTAATTATTTTTTAAAGACAAAAATGCTGTTAATAAGGATAATTATTACACAATGGAATACTACTCAGCCATAAAAAAAACAATGAAATAATGCCATCTGCAGCAACATGGACAGACCTCGAGATTATCATACTTAGTGAAGTAAGTCAGGCAGAGAAAGACAAGTATCACACAGTATCACTTATATGTGGAATCTAAAATAATGATACAAATGAACTTATTTATAAAACAGAAACAGCCTCACAGGCATAGGAAACAAATTTATGGTTACCAAAGGGGAAAAGGTGGGAAAGGGATAAATTAGGAGCCTGGGTTTAACAGATACACACTACTATATATATTGATAAAACAGATAAACAAGGTCCTACTGTATAGCATAGGGAACTATATTCAATATCTTGTAATAACCTATAATGAAAAAAATCTAAAAAAGTATATATATATATTTATGTAAAACTGAATTACTTTGCTATATACCAGAAACTAACACATTGTAAATCAACTATACCTCAATGAAAAAAAAAAAGGAAAGAAAGAGAAAAAAAGGATAACTATGTGAAAATCACAAAGAATGTGTTGGGCATAAAAGAAATTATCTGAATAAAATTTATTCTAACCAGGGCCAGAAATGAACTATCATGGATAGCAACATGAACAATATTTTGGACTTTGTTTAAAAAAAAAGTTCTTGCACGTAATGTCAGTCACTTAAAACTGAATAGGGAACTAGTCTAAGTTTCCTCATAAACTTTAGATCAGGTGAAATGGAATAATGCTAATCTTAGAGCAGGGAAAAAATGATATGAAGGCTGTTAAAATTCAGTAAAACCTTTGCTTCTAGCCTTAAACAACTGAAAAATAGACAATATATATAAAACTTCATTTTTTTTTTTTTTTGCAGTACGCGGGCCTCTCACTGTTGTGGCCTCTCCCATGGCGGAGCACAGGCTCCGGACGCGCAGGCTCAGCGGCCATGGCTCACGGGCCCAGCCTCTCCGCGGCACGTGGGATCTTCCCAGACCAGGGCACGAACCTGTGTCCCCTGCATTGGCAGGCGGACTCTCAACCACTGCGCCACCAGGGAAGCCCTAAAACTTCTTTTAATATACTGAGTATCAGGCAAAGAAGGACAATGCCTGATAGGAAAAAAAAACAAATGAGGGGAGCCCTACCTGGAAAGATTGGTACCTCAAAAGAGTTTTTAGTCTGTGCAGCAAGAGAGAACCTGAGTGGAATCTACTTGGATCCCTGAGTTGAGAAGATAGAGCTGGGAGCCCTAGAAGTCCAGGGGGTTAGAATTAGTGGGCAAAATATCAGAGAGAAGAAAGCTGCTGAGAGAGAACTCAGATCTATAGAGGATCTCTCTCCAGTTTCCAGTACTAATGAGAACTGATCAGCACACATATGTGGCGGAATACCTAGGGACAGTATAGTGGGTTGATTCATGTCTCCCCAAAGTTCATGTCTATCAAAAACCTCAGAATCTGACTTTATTTGGAAGTAGAGTCTTTGCCAATGTAATTACAGTTAAGGAGAGGTCATACTGGATGAGGGTGGGCCCACTATTCAATGACTGAGGTCCTTATACAAAGAAGAGAAAATACAGAGAAACAAACATGGAAGGAGGCCAGGTAAAGATGGAGCAGATTACAGTGATGCAGCAACATGCCAAGGAATGTCAATACCAGAAGCTAGGAAAGAGGCACAGAACAGATTCTTTCCCAGGGCCTTCAGAAGGAACCAACCATGCCTGACACCTTGATTTTGGACTCTGGCCTTCAGCACTGTGAGAGAATAAATTCCTGCTGCTTTAAGCCACTCTGTTCCTGGTAATTTGTTAAAGCATGTCTAAGAAAACTAATATAGTTAGGAAAATACCTTCTGAAAGGATTAAACATTCACAAATATCAAATACAACTGGGAAAAGTTCCTCAGCAGCCAGAGTGGAAATCCTCATAATTCAAAGTCTAACAGTAGAGTGGTCAGAAGGGTCTTGTGTCAGCAAGGAAGCAAAATTAGCCCTATCCTAAATGCTACTGTGGTCTCCCAAAACAAAGCTTAAAAGCAAGACTTGAAGATGAAACATTTTTCAAATAACTTATATGCATCCCAGAACAATGGTCTACAATATAGGAATACATTAAGGTAAAGTTCACATATGGCACCTATTAAAAAAACTACCAGGCATGTGAAGAAGTAGAAAAATACAATGCATGAGGAAAAAAACTATTCAATCTAAACTGACCAACAAATGACACAAATGATAAAATTAGTAGATAAAGACATTAAAGTACTAGAACATGTAGAAACATGGAATACACAAAAAAGGCCCCAAAAGAACTCAAACAGAGATGAAGACAATGTCTGAGATGAAAAATAACTAGAAAAAAGTAAGGGCAGATTAGACTATGCAGAAAAAAGATTAGTAAACTTGAAGATACAACAAAAGAAACTATCCAAAATGAAAATGGGGAAAATAGCTTTGGAGGGAAGGGGAATAAAAGAGCATCAGTATGACTTTAAGAAGCCTAAAATACATGTAATTGGAGTCCTAGAAGAAAAGTGGAGAGCAAAGTAAAAAATATTTCAAGAAGCAATTTCCAAAATTTATATAAAGTAAGACCTACAGATTCTAAAAAGCTCAATTAACCTAAGCACTAGAAACAAGAAGATAAAAGAAACATTAACGGAAAGTTTGTACCTTTTGTCCCTCTTCACCCAAACTTCCAGTTATAAGATAAATAAGTCCTGGGAATGTAATGTACAGCATGATGACTGTAGTTAACAAGACTGCATTGTATATTTGAAAGCTGCTAAGAAATTAGATCTCAGAAGTTCTCATCAAAGGGAAAAAAAAATTGTGTAATTATGTGTGAGGATGGATGTTAACTAAACTTATTATGGTAATCATTTGTGTGTGTGTGTGTGTGTGTGTGTGTGTGTGTGTGTGTGTGTGTGTATAAAACCATTATATTGTACACCTAAAATTAATACACTGCTATATGTCAATTATGTCTCAATTAAAAAAATATATAAGAAGAGAAAAATGATAAAGAGAAACTATTAAAAGTAGGCATAGAAAAAAAAGATACTACACGCAGAAGCATAAAAAAAAGGATAAGATTTCCCATTTAAAATAACACAAGCCGGGCTTCCTTGGTGGCGCAGTGGTTAAGAATCTGCCTGTCGATGCAGGGGACACAGGTTTGTGCCCCGGTCCGGGAAGATCCCACATAGCGCGGAGCGGCTGGGCCCGTGAGCCATGGCCGCTGAGACTGAGCATCCGGAGCCTGTGCTCCGCCACGGGAGAGGCCACAACAGTGAGAGGCCCGCGTACCACAAAAAAAAAAAAAATACAAAAAACCACAAGCCACAGAATACAGAGCAACATTTTTATATTAGTGAATGAAAAACAGTCAATGTAGAATTCTATACTCAGGGGAAATATTTTTCAAAAATGAAGGTAAAATAAAGATTTTTTAATATACAAAAGCTTAAAGAATTCATCACCAGCAGTCCTACATGTCAAGAAATGTCAAAGGAAGTCCTTCAAGGAAAAATGGTGCCATATGAAAATCTTGATCCAACAAAGAAATGAAGAACACTAGAAATGGTAACTCTATGGGGTAACATAAAAGAATTTTTAAATTTAAATCTCTTCCAAAGATAATTGTTGAAAGCAAAAGTTAACAATGTATTGTCAGATTTACAATGTATACTCAATAAAAATGTATGCAAATAACACAAAGGCTAAGTTCTTATTTATAATAAGTTTATACATTTATATAAAAACTTATTTATTGTATATATAATATTTGTACTATATATGCTGACATTTATACTATATATACTTGCAATTATAATATGCCTTTCAGATAAACTGTGATAAGCAAAGGACATAAACAAAAAACCCTAAAGCAATCACTAAAAATACACAGCAAAGATATACAGCTAATAAGCCAACAAAGAGCTATGAACGGAGTATTACAATATACTCAATTCAAAAGAAGAGAGAGAGAAAAAAAGGAACAAAGAACAGACAAGACAGAGAGAAAACAATTAGCAAGATGGTAGATTTACAACAAAATATCAACAGTTGAACCCCCCCATTTAAAAGACAGATTATCTGACCAAACAAAAAAGGAAGACCCAACTATATGCAGCCTACAAGAAATAATAAAGATATAGATAGATTTAAATAATAAAGATATAGATAGATTTAAAAAGTAAAAGATAAACCATGTAACACTAACAAAAGATAGCTGGAGTGGTTACATTAATATAAGGCAAAATGAATGTCTTAGTAAAGACTACTACTGGAGATGAAGCTTATTTTATAATGATAAAGGGATCAATTCATCAGGAGGACATTACAGTCCTAAATACTGATACACTTTATAATAGAGCTTTAAATATGAAGCAAAAACTGATAGAACTGCAAGGCAAAATAGACAAATCTACAGCTATAGTCAGCGATTTCAATATCCTTCTCTCAATAAAACAAGTAGACAAAACTCACTAAGGATATAGAAGACTTAACCAATTTTGGGGGGAGGTCATTATCTTGACTGTGATGTTTTCATGAATGTACACATATGTCAAAACCTATTAATTTGTACATTTTATATATATGCAGGTTTTAAAAAAGTATTAATTATACCTCAATGAAGCTGTTAAAAAACCTCAATGTAAATCAAAGACTTTCTGGAACATTTACAATCACTTAAAATGCAAAGTTAAAAAGAAAAGATGGAAGAAAACAAAAGAACCAGAATATCATACCTGGTGAATACTGGAAGTTGGGATTGAATAACCTGGACTCTAATCACAACAAGTAATAGTGTACTGAACATCAAAACAATGAGTTTTATTAGTGTCTGCAGCATAGAAAATGGAATACTACCCTTTCCACGAAGAAACTGTCCAGCAGTAGTACATAATAATGGCAAAGTATACTAGAAAAGGAAAAAAATGTTTAAGTAACAAATATCATTTTATTGTAATTTTTCAACAATTATCATACTTTCTAAATGCAAGATTAAATAAAAATTGACCAAAATTATAAAACCAACATGGAGCAAATGGTGGAGCTGATAATGAATAAAACTGAGCCCAATAATCTTATCCAATAATTAATTATACTGTACAGTATTACTGTGTGCTTTCCCAAGTCGCTTAACAGTTTTATTATTGAAACTTAAAAAGCTGTTCTTAAAAAACTGAAGGTATAACATAAAATGTTAAGTAATTTTCAGTGGGTATGAAGGCAAAACATGCTTGTTTCTTGCAAATTTTTAGTTATCATAATTAGTAAACAGACCAATTTATATAATAATACATTTAGAAAATAAGTTTATTATAATCTGATTTAAATAGGATAAAAGATAGCAACAAGGAAATTTAGATTTCTCCTTACCCCCTGGGCAATAAATACTTCATACACACAGCAAATTCCCACAACTGTTATTCCCTGCTCTTTACACAGTGTTGCAACAGCCACTAAAAACACTGTCAACGCGATAGGAGTCCACACTGCAATTTAAGAACAGAAAAATATAAAAACACACAAAACAATTTTATAATATCATAAAAGGATATTTTAAGTTAGACAACTATTAGACATTACTGAAAAACTTTACTTGTGATTCTATGTTCACATTTGTTATTTTCCACTGACATACTTTATATTTTAAAACATATTTAAATGCTGTAATTTTTGCTTTATATATTAAAAAAATCAAGATATATAATTTGAACTAAAACATTTTTGTGGACAGGAAAATTATCTAACCAAATGCTAACATTTAAAAATAAAGGTAGAGTGGCCAATCTGGAGAAGAGAAACTTACAGGGTTGAGTGTGGTAATTAATGAACTATCAATTTGAGATGAAGATAAATACCTGAAATTATCATAGAGGTACCTATATACTTTATTATATCTGTGAGTAATTAAAAAAAACTTGAAAGTGAAAACTACTGGGCAAACTACAGTACCATTCTTACTAAAAAAAGACTATAAAAACTAAAACATGTTAGCAATAAGCATTTAAATCAATACTAGTCTTTAAAAAATTTGTAACAGAATATTCACAACTTCTATTTAAGTGGAAAACCTACTTCATCAATTTTAAGTAAATGTCTACTACTCAGTAGTAATTTGATTAAAGAACCATGAATTGTGAGAGTAAATCTGGATCTACTACTAACTTGCTTTGTGATTCTGGGCAACTTTTCTGAGCTTTAGATTTCTTATTGGAAAATATGATTTCTAATTCTTTTCCAGTTTAAGAAATATATGGTACTTTGATTGTGTGACCTCAGTTTTTATTAAGGACATTAATCAAAGTAAACTCAAATAACTGACTTAAATCCAGGTATAAATAAGAATAGAATTCATGAATCTAATACATTTTTCTTTTGTCACTGGGCTTCATATAGAAACATCTGTTTTTGAAATCATTTTCAATTTTAAAATACTCTATAAACATTACCAAAAGGAAAAACAACTAAAAAAAAAAAATGAGAAAACTATTGGAAATACTAAGCATTGATATAATAGTATTCCTTCCTCAAAAAAGTATCTCATATTCTAGTTAGGCTTAAACCATCAATATTAATGTAACAGATTATATCAAGGGTTGAACTACCCTGCTAAAGTCACCATGAAATTCACAGAGCAAAGAAATTAGTAGATGATTATTTACAAAACAAGTTGAACCTAAGTTGGACCTTGAAGGATATACAAGACATGAAAGAACTGGGAAAGGGGTATGTATGAATAAAGGAATAGAGGAGGGAATAAGCTTGGCAAATGAATGATACAGATGATACAGAATGGTATGCCTGAATGGGTATGCACAGATTAAAAACTAGTGGGAAACAATGGCCTTGAAAATAGGTATATTAAATAGTTTATATAACCAGTTTAGCATATTTCATTGCATTTCAATCACCTTATGGGATATGAGGGCAGGTTCAATCATACTCATTTTTAAGATGAGGAAAGAATTTTGGAGGTTTAAAAAGTCATGCACAATAAGGAGACCATGACTTTAACTTGGTTCTTCTGATACTAAATTCAGAGCTTGTCACTAATTTGTATTTTCATTCCAAGGAAGAGAAATCAAACAGCTGCCTTCCAAGATGCTGGATTCAATCTAAGCAACTAATAGTTCTAATAAAGGCAAACGTTTTGCTGAAACCAGTCACTTCAGTTCTTTGGTGACTAAATTACTTTATGAACATATACACTTTGATTTTTATAATCAGGTCTCTGTGGCTAAAGTTACCATGTGTGATTTTGTCCAAAACAAGTACCCTTGCTAAATAAGTTGACACTGAAAAAAAAAAATACATGTGTAAGTACAGAATCAATTTCAATCATCAAAATCTATTCCAATTTCAAAATATAGTTTTCCAAGCTGACTTTAATGTGTAAAGATACACACCTTCAGTAATCATGTATTTAAATAGTTATTTTAAGTATTTACTGCATTTGTAGGGGAGAGAGATAACAATAAATAAGTATGTTTTGTCAAATGGTGACCTAAATATTATAGAGAAAAACAGAAAGTGAAGGGAAATAAAACGGAGGGGGGAAGATGAGGGGCGCTACTGATGACATTTGAGCAGAAACCTAAAGTAATGAAAAATCAAGTGCAAAGGGCCTAAGATGAATGATGCTTGTGAAAAGGGTATGGGACACGAACAAACCCAGAATTTAAAGTGATTAAATAATTACAAATTGAAAATCTTTGCATAGGACAAATACCTTAGATAGAATGGAGAATACAAAGATGATGACAAAACTGTTTGTGGTCTCAGGAGTGAAATAATGTAATGTGGCGTACAAAATATCATAGACGAAAAGAGGACAGAGAGAGGACCCGAGGAAGTTTCAGTATGTTTTCAATTAGAATTTAAAATATATTACATTCATTCACCTAATCATTTCCTCAACAAATATATACTGAACACTCACTGTATACCAGGAACCATTCTAGGAAATGGAGATAAGAAAGTGAGAGAAAGTTACCTACTCTAATGAAGGTTATATCCTATTGTAAGAGAACAATAAATGGGTTAAAAAATTATGTATTTTTAGATTAAAAATGAGGCTTATGAGAAATGTAGGTTAAAGGGATAGAAAGCAACATGATTTGGTTTTTGTTTTGGTCAAGTGGTAAACTAGCATGACCTGTTGACTGGTTAGCCCCTTTCCCCAAAATCAAGCCTAGAAAGATTAAGTGAGAGGAAAATTTGGTTTCCAAGATATTAAAAACAAAAAAAGAGAGAAATTCCTCGGTATTGAAGGTTACCTTAAACATGTATGTTTGCATGGGTGTTTCGAGAGACTACATCTAAAGCAGAGAGTGAGAAAAATTTTTTTAAACTTTTTTCCTAGCCAATCCTGACTGCCCTGGGTAAATCACTATTTGCGCCTTTACTGTAGAAATCTGCAGCTACCGAAGGTTGTGGGTGTTCCAGGGATTAAATGAGAACACTTCACAAGCCCTGCTGGGATAAGGAGTACGATTTTTTTAATTTTTAAAATATTTAATTTTTATTTTTTTATTTTTATATATTTATTTTTATTTTTTACATCTTTATTGGAGTATAATTGCCTTACAATGGTGTTAGTTTCTGCTTTATAACAAAGTGAATCAATTATACATATACATATGTTCCCATATTTCCTCCCTCTTGCGTCTCCCTCCCTCCCACCTTCCTTATCGCATCCATCCAGGTGATGACAAAGCACCGAGCTGATCTCCCTGTGCTATGTGGCTCCTTCCCACTAGCTATCCACTTCACGGTTGGTAGTGTATATATGTCCATGCCACTCTCTCACTTTATCACAGCTTACCCCTCCCCCTCCCCATATCCTAAAGTCCATTCTCTAGTAGGTCTGTGTCTTTATTCCCGTCTTACCCCTAAGTTCTTCACGACATTTCTTTTTTTCTTAGATTCCATATATATGTGTTAGCATACGGTATTTGTCTTTCTCTTTCTGACTTACTTCACTCTGTATGATACTCTAGGTCCATCCACCTCACTACAAATAACTCCATTTCGTTTCTTTTTATGGCTGAGTAATATTCCATTGTATATATGTGCCACATCTTCTTTATCCATTCATCCGATGATGGACAATTACGTTGTTTCCATCTCCTGGCTATTGTAGATAGAGCTGCAATGAACATTTTGGTACATGACGCTTTTTGGATTGTGGTTTTCTCAGGGTATATGCCCAGTAGTGGGATTGCTGCGTCATATGGTAGTGTTATTTGTAGTTTTTTAAGGAACCTCCACACTGTTCTCCATAGTGGCTGTACCAATTCACATTCCCACCAGCAGTGCAAGAGTGTTCCCTTTTCTCCACACCCTCTCCAGCATTTATTGTTTCTAGATTTTTTGATGATGGCCATTCTGACTGGTGTGAGATCATATCTCATTGTAGTTTTGATTTGCATTTCTCTAATGATTAATGATGTTGAGCATTCTTTCACGTGTTTGTTTGCAGTCTGTATATCTTCTTTGGAGAAATGTCTATTTAGGTCTTCTGCCCATTTTTGGATTGGGTTGTTTGTTTTTTTGTTATTGAGCTGCATGAGCTGTTTGTATGTTTTGGAGATTAATCCTTTGTCAGTTGCTTCATTTGCAAATATTTTCTCCCATTCTGAGGTTTGTCTTTTGGTCTTGTTTATGGTTTCCTTTGCTGTGCAAAAGCTTTGAAGTTTCATGAGGTTCCATTTGTTTATTTTTGTTTTTATTTCCATTTCTCTAGGAGATGGGTCAAAAAGAATCTTGCTGCGATTTATGTCATAGAGTGTTCTGCCTATGTTTTCCTCTAAGAGTCTGATAGTTTCTGGCCTTACATTTAGATCTTTAATCCATTTTGAGCTTATTTTTGTGTATGGTGTTACGGAGTGCTCTAGTCTCATACTTTTACATGTACCTGTCCAGTTTTCCCAGCACCACTTATTGAAGAGGCTGTCCTTTCTCCACTGTATATTCCTGCCTCCTTTATCAAACATAAGGTGACCATATGTGTGTGGGTTGATCTCTGGGCTTTCTATCCTGTTCCATTGATCTATATTTCTGTTTTTGTGCCAATACCATACTGTCTTGATTACTGTAGCTCTGTAGTACAGTCTGAAGTCAGGGAGCCTGATTTCTCCAGCTCCATTTTTCGTTCTCAAGATTGCTTTGGCTATTCGGGGTCTTTTGTGTTTCCATACAAATTGTGAAATTTTTTGTTCTAGTTCTGTGAAAAATGCCAGTGGTAGTTTGATAGGGATTGCACTGAATCTGTAGATTGCTTTGGGTAGTAGACTCATTTTCAC
>RJWK010042395.1:0-19181 GCA_004363435.1 Platanista minor
AGAGCTGCCAGGGCCTCGGGGAAGTGGCCTGGAAGAGCAGTGACTCACCCCTTGGGACAGGGTTCAGAGGGTGGAGGGAAAAGATGAGGGGATTCTGACAAAAGCCCGGAGGGAGCCGAGAGCGCGTCCTGAGGTGGTGAGACCAGCCCACCAGGAGATGAGGAAGCGGGTGGATATGAGTCTGGGAGCCGCAGGAAGCCGATGGCATTTGCTTGCGATGCGAAGCAGGAGGCCATTAGTGGCCCTTGAGCAGGGGGTCCTATGACAGCCGCGTGGGCCAACTGGGCAAGCGGGCCACAGTGGCCCTTCTTAGCCAAGACGGCGGGAGGCCAGTTGAGAGGGAAGCAGGTGGAGGGAGGCTGCAGGGCCTCACCTGTGAAGCCTGGGCCAGGGGAGTCAGGGTGGGGGAAGGGGGCCCATAGCTCCCATGTTTGGAGGCCAGGCCAAGACCTGTTTTTCGGCCGCGCAGTTTGCAGATGGCTTCGGCGTTTCAGGGGGCTGAGCCACTGCCTTTTGGTTAAGGGGCCGTTCTGATGGAATGAAGGGACCTGGGGGCAAAGAAAGGACTGGACGGCCTCTGAGAAGGGCCACTGGCCACCCCGGTGCCCTCTGCTTCTCCAGTCCTGGGTGGCTCAGGCTCCCATGGCTGGAGGGGGTGCCCTGCAGACAAGGCCCAAGTCTCGCCCGGCTCAGCTCCTCGCCAATTGTGTGACCCCTCTGGCCCCAGGTTGCTGCGGGCTGGAGAGTGAAAGTCTGCTTTGGTGCTGGGGACAGGCACATGGTGAGGGGGCTGCTGCAGCTCCTGAGGGGCCTGCATGCTGTGCCTGTTACTGTCCTTTGACAAAGAGGACCCCCGTGCGGGAGGCTGGGCACCTGTGCATACTGACACAGCTCAGCTCCTCCACCAGCATGAGCAGGCTCCTGGGGGAGGGGAGTGGGAAACAAGGCTGCAGAGCTGGGTTTTGGAACAGGTGGCCCCTGCCCAGGTGCCTCAGGCCTGGGGAGGACTTCTCTGCCCTCCTGAGAGCATCTCTTGCGGTCCAGCTTGGGGAAATCTTGTGCAGCAGGGTACACAGTCACGGGACGTTCCTCCAAGCACCCCTTTCTCTGCAGCCATGCCTCAGAGCCTGGTTAGGGTCCTGGGCTCTGTCTTTTGATGTGGAGGCCCCAGGTTCCCACTTGCAGTGGCTGGAAGGGAGGGGAGATGACTTCTGGGGGCTCTGGGCACACTCCACCAGCTTCTGCCCTTCTCTGATCAGGGCTCTGGTCAGCTCTGAGCACCCTCCCCGTCAGGGCCGGGCCCCCTTTACTGTTGTGCCCCCTCTCTGCTCGAGGGAACCTGACCCCCAGCAAGTCTGCTTCTCCATCCTGTTCCTATGGCTCCACGTCCACCCCACCCATCACTGACCATTTCCTCTTTCGCTCCAGTGCCTTCCACCCTGGTCAGGTGTCCGCCTGGCAAGCGGAACTCCCTGCTCTCCCGGCTCTCAGGTAACACGGCATGGCTGGAGAATTTGCACTGCCATCTGCCGCCTGAGCCCTCACACTGCAGCTGCATTAACCGCTCCCAGCAGGCACTGGGGGCCCCGCGCCCGCCCAGCACCTGTGCCATCCCACAAGTTCACACTTGTGGGCCAGCCTGACCAGTGCTAGCTGTGCTTGGCCTGGGGCCCAATTACTATGTGCCTTTGCCCAGGTCCTGGAAGGGTTTCCCCAGAGGTCCTTCAGTCTTTGAGAAGAGACACACACGCCCGCAGGTGACAGGCTGGGAGTGGAGGGTGGCTCCCGGCCAGGCCAAGTGAGCCCAGCTGCTCAGGGCCACTCACAGGCCTCAGCAGGATGACTTGTCACCCCATCAGCTTTCTCTAAAACACTTTCCAGCTTTCCTCACGGGCTTTGGTTTTCATTCTTTGGCTGCTGGTTCCACCTGCCAGGGGGAGGCAGCAGCTGGGTGGTTAGAAGTGTGGCTGCAGTCATACTGCCCTGGTTGAATGGGGTCTCCGTAGACACCAGCTGAATGATTCCGGGAGCTGACTTACCTTTTCTAAGTCTTGGTTTCCTCCTGTGAAATGGGAGCAATACACGTGCCCACTTCTTAGAATTGTTGGCAGCAGTGAGAGAATTGATATAAAATGTTTAGTTAGAGCTCAGTTACTGTTTGTTTTTTCTCTGTTACAACCAAAATGTGACATTCCAATCAGAAAGTGTTTAGGAAAATTCCAAAAGCCACAGAAACATGCTGTTTCTGGCCTTTGATATGTCACACTCCCGAGCCTTGTCCCAGGGTCGGTGGGAACTGTGCTGGCCCCAGAATCACTCAGTTCGAGGGATTCCTATCCCACGTATACTGCGGCGGCAGAGGTCCTGATGTCAGGATTCTGGCCTGGGCTGCTGAGCCCGGAGGAGAAGAGCATTATGAGTGTCTTTGAGCTCTGGTCTCCGTGCACAACTTAGAGAAGGTCCCTGGGCCCCAGCGGTGCT
The DNA here is from genome assembly GCA_004363435.1 of Platanista minor. Lineage (NCBI taxonomy): Eukaryota > Metazoa > Chordata > Mammalia > Artiodactyla > Platanistidae > Platanista > Platanista minor. Next base: position 2,482 of record RJWK010042395.1, read on the forward strand.
AAAAACCTATCACTTCAGTCAGCTGTTTCCCCTATTATGTTTGTACAGCTGGGTTTTCTTCCATCTTAAATGTACAAAAACACACTTTTTTTTTTTTTGCGGTACGCAGGCCTCTCACTGCTGTGGCCTCTCCCGTTGCGGAGCACAGGCTCCGGATGCGCAGGCTCAGCGGCCACGGCTCACGGGCCCAGCCGCTCCGCGGCACGTGGGATCTTCCCGGACCGGGGCACGAACCCGTGTCCCCTGCATCGGCAGGCGGACTCTCAACCACTGCACCACCAGGGAAGCCCCCAAAACACACTTTTTTAAATTGATCCTCTTTAAAAAAAAAAAAAGTAAAAAGGTGATTTAGAAGTCACTTGTTCCGTTCAAACACAGCCAACTTTTGGCAGTGATGGGAAGTACAAAGCCATTAATGGTCTTAGAGCAGGGGGCTGTCTGATGAGAACAGAATGGGCCATGTCAGCCCTCACTGGCCAACCCCTCAGCCTCACTCTCCTCTTCTGCCCTTGCTTCTGTCTCATAGATGGCCGGGAGTTGATGCGTACATGGTTTGAATCCTGATGTCTTTACCTAATATGGGAACTGAGACACTTTTCCATAAGCTTTCTAGTTAGAGCTACACAGGGTTTTACCAAGCAGGTGTGCCTTCATTTGTTTTTTTCCCCCTTATGCATATCCATGGGGGTCTATATTTCTAAGTATAACAGCATGATGTAAACCTCTTTACAGAAAAACTTCTTCTGTATTTAAGATTATGTCCTTAGAATATTCTTCCAGAAATGGACTTATGAAGTCAAACCCTCTGTTTTTTTGTTTTGTTTTGTTTTAATCATAAAAGTAACATAGCTTATTTAGAAAACTGGGAAGATGGGAAAAAAATCTTAAGAAAATTAAGAAGCACATAATTTCATTATTCAGAAACAGACACTTCATATTTTGTTATATTTCTAGATCTCTGTTTTTAATAGGCCATGTGACTAATTTATGTCGGTTTAAATTCAGTTCCTGTTCCTGGAGTGTTAATAAGCATTAATTAAAAGCATTCTATCATCCAAATAATTAATGTTAAATATTAAGCAATATCCCTAGTGTTTCTGTTCTTTGCTAGAACTTAATCAGAGGTGTTGCTTAAGTTAGAATGAGTGATACAGGCACATGCTCCTCTAGTGGTTGTATACCACCTAATCATAGAATATCCAGACTGTATTTTCCTAGTTTTCTGAATGAAACTCAAACGTAGAGTATTACTCAATTCAGTCGCACTTGGTCCAGCCACCCAGATTCAATGGTTGCTCTTTTCACTGGTCTGTTTGTTAGAATAGCTAACTCAGTAGTTAGTAACTCAGTAGTTAACTAAGCAAATCAGCTTAGTCCACTTCCTGTTTGTTTAAAACAAGCCAGTATGCCTCCACAATTAACTTCTTGGTGCATTTCATTGTTTTCTGAGTGTTCCCAAAAATATGAGCTAATGATGTACAATCATGTGTGTGCCCTTCCTTTTCCAAAATAAGGAGCTGGTTCCTTCCTCGTTGGAGGTTGAGCCATTTTTCCTTCTCCTTTCCTGGTTACAGTTGACCGAATGGAGGCCTGTGCTTCCCCTAGTGGCGGGAAGAGGCACTGCCACTACTACCCCAGGCTCTGCCTCATGGGAGGGGGACTGGGACCCAGCCCCCAGACACCCCAGAGTGGGAAACCTGGAGCTCTGGGGCCTCTAGGTTCCTCTGAGGGGAACCTGCTGCACCCCATCCCCCTGCCAGACTGGCTGGGCTCAGCACAGACACAGGGCAGGACTGTTCCACGCACAACAGGTTACGTGCAGAACACACTTTTGAGCTCTTACTAGCATTTTGAGATGTGAACAGGGTGTCATGTTGGGGTGTCATGTTGTATGACGTGGTGAGAGAGTGCAAACTGTAGGTACTTCCTTTTCATATAATTTAAAAGTATGCAGTTTATGTCCCTTGACAGAAGCTGTCATTGAGACAGGGACAGTGGCTCCTCTGCCATGCTCGGGTCATCATTGTGTCACCCTTGCTGCAGCTGTTGGGGAAATGAGGGGTTTTGTAGCCATAAACCTTCTGTGTCTCTGGTTTTTGTTTTCTGTTTTGTTCATCTGTTTGGGTAGACTTTTTAATACTTACTGCACCACAGTCCTAAACAAACTAACTCATTGATGTTGATGAGGTCAGACCTTCTGCAGGCAGAGCTTCCGTTCGTTTGTGCCCGAGAACTACTTCCCGCTGCCAGTGGGGGCACCACTGCCCGGGTGTCCGTGGACAAGGTTGGACGGGAGCCTGTGAGGGGCACCAGGCTGGCCCCCGACCTGACAGCCTCTCTCCCTCCACAGACCGCTCCCCATCCCACCCTGCAGCCCTCAGCCGCTCGGCCTCCCTCAGCTACCCGTTCCGCTCAGAAACGGCGTCGAGCCCAGCCCCCTTGGCAGGCAGCAGCAACCAGTTCGGCAGCTCCATCCTGGGCCAGTACACCTCCGACTTCAGTGTCCGGGCGCTCATGGACCTCCAGTACATTAAGGTGAGTGCTCCGCATGGCCCTCTTCCCAGGCAGCACCATCCTCCTCATCCTGGGCGTCCGGATCACTCTGCCTCTGACCGGCAGCTTCTTTCTTTGATCCACCACACCCAGCACGGAGGGCCCGGGGGGCCCGGGATGCGTGTCCCTCCTGCTCTAGCTCCTCGCTCTTTGGTCACCCCCCCGCCCTGCCCCCTGGGTCACGCCCTCTCTCCTGGACTCGCAGCCTCCCTCCTGTCCGCCCGTTCCCCTGGGTCTCCTGTAGGTTTGGCCCCCCACAGCCCCGCTGTCGGTGAACCAGGGCGTCCTGCTTCCCCCTGCAGATCACTCGGCAACAGTACCAGAATGGACTGCTGGCCTCATGCATGGAGAACTGCCCCCAGTTCCCCCCGGATGGGTGCACCATCTGTACCGAGAACTTGACCGACAAGCCCGAGCTGCCCCTGGTGGATGAGACCACGACTCTCCTGAACGAGCGCAACTCCTTGCTGCACAGAGCCTCCCTCGAGGGCACCATCTGACGGGAGGGCCCGGGGTCCCCCGCCAGCCCCGCGGGGGCCTCCCCAGTGGGCCCACACGAAGACAGGGAGCCTGTTAGGCCGGAAGGGGTACAGATAGCCTGTCTGACTGAGCAGCCAGATGGCCCCTGACCCGAGGGGGATCTGGCCTCCGACAGGGACCTCTGAACAGCTCCGAGCTGGCAGCTGCCCACCCTGGACTGTGGGGCAATGGGCCGGCGACTAGGAGCGCTTCTAAACTAGGCTCATCTCACTTCTTTTTAATACCATGTGGGGAAGGGAAGACAGGGTTAAGGAACTTTATTTAAAAACAATTTTTTTTTTCCACAAAAACTTTAAAAGGGGTAGGGTTTCTCACCCCGGGAAGCAATAGCCATAATCTGCTCCCAGCCGTGACCTTTCTGGCTATGTCCCTGACTCAGGAAGCCTAGTCTTTCTGCTTCTCCTCTGCCTCCTCCAGAGATGGATCCCAGGGGCCTGCTGGAGGAAGGTTTTCTCCTGGGAGGGAAGACAGTTCTTCCCAGGAAGCAAAGAACCAAATAGTGCTGAGAACAATTGCCCAGACACGCGCTGAGGCTCGCCTGGTGTCACCGAGGCCGAGGGATTCTGCGAACTGTGATCAGGGACGTGACACTCGTAACTGCGGAGAGGAGCACACCTCCTCCTGGTAATCGCTGGACCCAGGAATCTCCTAGAACTCTGCTGACGGGCTCTCCTGGTGAGTTGGGCTCCGCTGAGGACTCTCGCCCCGTCCCTCACATCTGCCCCTCTGGACAACTCTCCCCTTGTAATGGGGCTGAGTCCAAGTGTTAGGCAGGGCCTCACACCTTTAAGATTGCTAACCCCTGCTCCCCAGGCCCTGACCTCACTTTCACCAAAGGTTTTCCCCAGGTTGGGGGAGCGACTGCATTAGAGGGGACTTGTCTGCGATGCTCCTTTCGGGGCCAGGAGGGAACCTGGTCACGGGCATCTACGTCGTTAGCAATTTGTTCCATCCCCCTTCCCACCCCACAGCGAAAGTCAGGTCTCAGTCACTGACCCACCAAGCCCTTCTTTCCGGACTCCCGGTTTCTAATCCAAAACCCCAGTGCCTCTTGGGGATTGAGGACAAGAGGACGTTGTAGGAAGCCAACCTAAGCAGGTTCTTCATGCCCTTTCCTCTGTGGCTGAGGCTCACCTGGCTTTGTGCATGCACTTACAGATCCAACTTAAAGGTACACAGCTGGCAGCCCCGTCTTCCCCACGTGTGTGTTATCCTAGTGTGAGATGTCGTCCTGGCCTTTGCTGAAGCTCGTGGAGCGCCCCAGCCCCACGTGCAGTCCTGCCCCAGCACCTTTTCCCTGTGCTGCAGGCTTCCCACCATCGGGGAGGCTGTAGGACCAAGGTCCACGGTGGCCCTTTCGTTGGATGGAACAGTTTCTGGGGGGGGTGGGGGCGGGGGGGGGCCCAAGATGAGATGAGGGAGACTCCACAGGCCTTCCTGAGTGTTATTTAGTCACTCCTTTCCTCAGCCTGTGAGTCCTGTTACCCCAAGTGCTCTGTTGGGGACCAGGAAATGTCTTGCACCAAGTATACTGGCCCCTGGTCATTTTAAAGTCCTCCCAGACACAGAATTGATTCCTACAAGTCTGCAGAGAAGGTGGTGACAGCCATGGGTTCTCAAGCCATAAGGAAAAAAAGACACCAGACCTTTGTCCCCCATTGGGGCCTGAAAACCCCTTAGTTTTCTCCAGGAGCAGCTTGCTTTCTGAGTCCACACAGGGGCTCGCAGAGCTGTGTTCCTGGGACCTGAGTGCCAGGTGGAGCAGACTCACAGCCTGAACCGAGTGTGTGTGAAGCCAAAGGAGCAGGTGCACACACTTCCACGGCTACCTCTTTGCATGCACAGTTACTTTCAAGAGATGGTCCCACCTCCCCTCCTCTTCCCGTCCCCATTTATAATCACTTTGTGCAGAGGGTCATGATTATTTCCACATATTACTGGTCCGGTGACTTCCTCCTCCCAGTGCAATTTTTCACCTCCTATTCCAATCTCTGGTTCCTGGGCTGAGCAGTACCCTGACCTGGCCCAGCCCTGCGTGTCTTCCCGTGGAAAGGAGACCTTCGCAAACGGCCTCTGGATGGGTAGGCGAGTTACAGCCACTGTAGCAAATAACTCGTATTTATTTTGCATAAGATTTTAATTTGTATATGTTTGTGATTTATTTTGGCATTGTTATGAGTTTGACTCTCGGGGAGTTCTGTTGTTATGACTCTTGTGTCTTTTGTCACAAAACAATGATAATATTTGCTAAACGATATATGGAATTTATTTTTGATTGGTAATAAAAAAAGAAATATGTATAAATCTTGGTGAGTTTACAGTTGGCCTGTTTGAGTTCTGTTGATACTCGGTACCGGTCATAGAGCTAGAAGTGGCTGTGCCTGGCTGTCACCTATGACAGGGCAAGGGGCCAGCATTCTGGGACTGTTTAGCAGTAAAAAGGAAGCAGAAATGTAACTTACAAAAATATATATAATCAAGGCTGTTGTCACAGGAGCTAGAGAGTGCCAGCTGCTGCTAGACAGGGCAAGTGTGCTCAACTGCCACCATTAGGAATCCAGTAAAATGGACACCAGAGGGTTGGGGGCAGCTGGGATGGGCAGATTGCCCCTCCTCTCTCCCCTGGGGGCTGAAGGAGAAAGGAGCTTGATCCAAAAGTATGATCGCATTGTCTTATAGGAGCAGGTGCCTCTCAGTCCATACTCAGGGGCTGGTTGTGGTTTCACAGTTGGAGCGCTCACTGCTGGAGAGCCTGCCTGAGAGGGACCTCACTGTATCCGCTCCCGAGGCTTCAGCCAGGCAGACTCCTGCCCACAGGTGCCTCGGCCTGTGTGTGCAGTCTAGTGCACACAGGCCAGGGGCTCAAGCAAGCCTGGCTTGACAGGGCCAAGTGGGGCGGGGGGGAATGTTTAAAGAAAGGGAGGCACTGGGTAGGCAGAGATTAAAGAGGACATCTCAGATAAAAGGAATAACAAAGTCTTGTGCATAGGTGGGCAAGAATAAACTTCATTCATCCATCTGTTCCACACGTTTAAGCCCTTGCCACATGCCAGGTGCCACCAACCCCTCAGGCTGTCTTCTCCTCCTGGAACTTCCTCCCAGGTCTTTGTGAGGCTCACCCCCTTGCTTCATCTAAGCCTCTGTTCAAATGCTACTTCCTTGAAGAAGCCTTCCCCCATCACCCCATCCAAAAGAGCTTGGCCCCAGTCCCCCTGTCCGTCTCCTTGTATTGCCATGTTTTTCTCCATAGCACCTGTTGTCAGATATTAAAATACGGATTTGTATATTTTCTGTTGTCCTCACACTAGAACTTAACCTCCAGCAGGTCAGGGTCTTTCTTATTTCCACTGCAGTCCCAGCACTAGGACAGTACCTGGTACATTGCAGGCACTGGATGCAGGAAATACTTGTTGAATGAATGAATGAGTCTTACAAGAAGGTGAGTACTGGATGCTATTGGAGGGGAGCACAGTGCTCCCATAACCTTGACCCAATCTAGTCAAGATGGTTGAGGAAAACCAGCTGGAGGAAGTGACGTTTGCAGACTTGAGAGAGAAGAAGGAATTAGCCAGGGGTCACACACAATAGTTATGGGTTTGAAACTCAAGAATACTAGATAAAACATGGAAATGTCTTGAACCAAATGATCAGAAAGGAAAAATCGCCCATGGGGGAACTGAATGCCAGGTGACAAGTGTCTCCACTGATGATGTGATGATGGGCCAAAGAGTGACTCAGAGCCAAGGAAGAAAGAAGCTGGCAAAGTAGTGTTGGGGCCTCTATTGTTCACAGAAAGTCACTTGTGAGCAGCTTTGTTTGCTCTGTACCGGATCCTTTGTCTTTGGGTCTCACAGTTTAACTCACTATTTGTGTTTTCCAAGCATGATCCAACTGTTCTCCTACTCAAAGGTTTCCCCCCTCACAAATAAGTTACAGGTTGTTTTCCGAGGGAGCTCGAGACCAGGGGAAAAGTAACTTGTCAAAGGTCAGAGCCCTGTCTAGATATACCGAGTGTTCTCCCCATCTTACCTCTGGAACTGGTCTTTGCTAGTTAACTTTTCAGGCACATGACTCATTTCAAGCCTGTTGTCCATTCTGTCTCAGTGTCAGCATTTTATCTGGACTTGGAGACAGAAGTGTGAACCAAAGGGGTTGAGTCTACTATGTTTTTTTTTTCAAAAGAGGCATGCCAGCCCAGTGGAAAGGCTCAGTAGTCATTATTGCTTCTGCTGGCGGCTTATTCTGGAACTTTTCACACAATATTTCTGCTGGTCACTCGCCACGGGCTTATTCATTCTTGCACATTACTTTCCACACAAACGTATTTTACTTAATTGCAGCCACAGTGCCTAAACTGTTGTTTATAGTGTTTTCATGACACAGCACATGAATTTCTATAGAATCCTTGTAAAGACCATTTTAAATGACATGTACATGGACGGCCTTACGAAAGTCTATGTATGTTAGGAGATTTGAAAATACATAAAAATGTAAAGAAAATACAAAAAAACCCATTTCAGGGCTTCCCTGGTGGCGCAGTGGTTGAGAGTCCGCCTGCCGATGCAGGGGGCGTGGGTTCGTGCCCCGGTCCGGGAAGATCCCAAGCGCCGCGCAGCGTCTGGGCCCGTGAGCCATGGCCGCTGGGCCTGCGCGTCCGGAGCCTGTGCTCCGCAACGGGAGGGAGAGGCCACAGCAGTGAGAGGCCCGCGTACCAAAAAAAAAAAAAAAAAAAAAAACCATTTCATCTGGACACCTACACAGAAGTCTTGTTAGCAGGTTGTCTATTTCCTTCTAACAAGGTAAAGTTCATATATATAATAGGTTGAAGAACATTCCACAGTCAAGGACCACACAGTCTCTGGGAGGATTCTCTTGAATAGTTCTTGTTGGTCTTTAGGAATTATTTTCCCAAGGATGATCTGCTAGAAGTGGAGTGACCAGATACTGTACAGTAATTCCTGACAGAGCTGCCATCTCCTAATGTGGCTGGGATGGCGAACAGGGTATTAGGCTGGTCGCGTTGAAACCCAACATCCGTGCCTGAGTCGTGCTTCACTTTTCTCCGGTAAAATATATTCTCATAACATGTAGTAGCTGTGAGGATCCAATGAGGTAGTGATTTCGTGCGTGTAAGTATTTACCATCGTTCTTCCTGGCAGGAATGCAAGTTCCGTTTAGGCGGGGGCTGTGTGTCACATCCCAGACCTATAGCAGAATCGGGTGCGGTCAAGAAACACTTTCAATAAACCTTAGCTTCCAATGCCCAGTCACCGGTTCTTTCAGCCCTCCTCGCCCTTTAGGTCGGTGGTTCAGGGGGGCCCTTTCTGAGAAAACGGCCCATCTCCCTTGGCTGAATTCTCTGCCTGCAATTTCAGGAACGCCGCTCCGCTCTGCGGCCCGAGTCCCGAGCCAGGGACTTCCCAAAGCACGGGCCCGGCCTCCCGGTGAGCGGGGACTGCCGGTGAGAACCAGACGCCCGCGGAGGGGTCCAGTTTGCCGCTCCGCGCCCTCCGAACGCCAGCCCCAGCCCCGGGAGTCGCGGCCGAGCCCCGCGGGGCCGAGAGCCCCGCGCCCCCGGCCCGCCCCGGGATCGCGCCGCGGCTTGTTTACTCCCCGGCGCAGCCTAGTCCGACCCTGGGGCCCGCCCCCGCCCGCCGCCTATTGGCGGAAGAGGCGCCAGGGCTGGCGACGATTGGCCCGGGGGAGGCGGAGGGGTAGGCTGCGCGGGAGGCCGAGAGGGGGCAGCAGGCGATGGCGGCGGCGGCGGCGGGTCGGCTAGGCTGGTTGCTCGCCGCGCTCTGCCTGGGCAACGCCGCCGGGGAGGCGGCGTCGGGCCCGCGAGTGCTGGCTGTCTGTCTGGAGGAGGACGGAGCGGCGGGCGCGGGGTGGGCGCGCGGAGGGGAGATGCGGGCCGCTCCGGAGGCCACCTTCCGCCTGCGCCTCTTCGGCTCGGGCTTCGCCAACAGCTCCTGGTCCTGGGTGGCCCCTGAGGGGGCGGGTTGCCCCGAGGGCGGGCCGGCCGCGGCGTCTGTCGAGGCGGCGGCCCCCACGGGCGAGTGGCGCGCGCTGCTGCGCCTGCGCGCTGAGGTTGTCCGCCCGCACTCGGCGCTGCTGGCGGCGCGCGGGGAGCCGAGCGGCGCGGCGGCAGAAGAGGCTGCGGCCCCCACGGGCGAGTGGCGCGCGCTGCTGCGCCTGCGCGCCGAGGCCGTGCGCCCGCATTCGGCGCTGCTGGCAGTGCGTGTGGAGCCGGGCGGCGGGGCAGCCGAGGAGGCGGCGCCGCCCTGGGCTCTGGGCCTGGGGGCGGCGGGGCTGCTGGCGCTGGCGGCGCTGGCTCGGGGCCTGCAGCTGAGTGCGCTGGCGCTGGCGCCGGCCGAGGTGCAGGTGCTGCGCGAGAGCGGCTCGGAGGCGGAGCGCGCGGCGGCGCGGCGCCTGGAGCCCGCGCGGCGCTGGGCCGGCTGCGCCCTGGGCGCGCTGCTGCTGCTGGCCAGCCTGGCGCAGGCGGCGCTGGCGGTGCTGCTGTACCGAGCGGCCGGCCAGCGCGCCGTGCCTGCCGTGCTCGGCAGCGCGGGGCTCGTGTTCCTGGTGGGCGAGGTGGTGCCGGCCGCCGTGAGCGGGCGCTGGACGTTGGCGCTGGCGCCGCGCGCGCTGATCCTCAGCCGCCTGGCAGTGCTGCTCACCTTGCCCGTGGCGCTGCCCGTGGGCCAGCTGCTGGAGCTGGCGGCGCGGCCAGGGCGGCTGCGCGAGCGCGTGCTGGAACTGGCGCGCGGCGGCAGCGACCTCTACAGCGATCTCAGCAAGGGCGTGCTGCCCTGCCGGACCGTGGAGGACGTGCTCACGCCCCTCGAGGACTGCTTCATGCTGGACGCCAGCACTGTGCTGGACTTCGGCGTCCTGGCCAGCATCATGCAGAGCGGCCACACGCGCATCCCAGTGTACGAGGACGAGCGTTCCAACATCGTGGACATGCTCTACCTCAAGGACTTGGCCTTCGTGGACCCCGAAGACTGTACGCCGCTCAGCACAATCACCCGCTTCTACAGCCACCCACTCCACTTCGTCTTCAACGACACCAAGCTGGACGCCGTCCTGGAGGAGTTCAAACGAGGTAACGGCCGGGGAATCGCGGAGGGGACTCGCATGTCAGCGCCCTAGAGAAGGAGTGGGGGTTTAGGGAAGCTTCTGGGGAAGGGTCCCACCCTCGTGGAGGGCAGGGAAGCCTCTAAGGGCCCTTTTAATGAAGAGGATGGCTTTGCAGCTCCGAATGACCCTTCGAAATATCATTTAAAGGCTGTGGCTCGGGAGCTGACAGTGCTATAGACAGCAAAAATCCCCTTCTCCTGGCAGGCCCCCAGGTTGGGGAGGTATGTCTGCTTGGCTCTAACTCTCCAGCTCTTTACCAGGTCATTTCTGTGGCCTTTGGCTTTGTAGCAGGTCCAAACTCTTGGATAGAAACTGAAAGAACATAGAAGAGTATAGTCTTCAGGTACCTGGACGCTGCTGTCTGCACACATATAAAAGTAGCTGGTCCTGTGATGTTTCCAGGGCATCGTTGTTAAGGTCACCGATGGGCTGCTACCTTCCTGATTGGCAAAAGGAAGGGAAAGGGAATGATTGGTAAATATTTTTCTACAGGTGTGGAAGAAACTTCCACTGTAATTTCACCAGAAGCAACTTGATGGATACCAGTTAGTCTCCCGTTACTTTTTTTTTTTTTAAACTCCGAGTAAGGTCTCAAGTTCTCTCTTAACTCCACATTTTCACCCTCTCCTTTCACCCTGGTAAAAACTGAGACCCTCGCATTGTGAAGGTTTGGATTCCCCTGCAGTCTCCCTCTCCGTTGTTGGGCTTGGGTGTCCTCCCCAGAGCTTGGGCATGTCTTGGCCATTAGCCAGGCTTTTCACATCTGAACTGCAGGATGGGCTTGGGGACACCTCAGGACTCTGGATGAGCTTCACCCTAAAGACTGCGTAATAGCGGCGGAGAACTGAGCAGCTCCCCCATATCTTCCTGGCAGCTGTGAAGTCTCCAGGCCCCTGTGAGCCCCTTGAGTGTCAAGGCAGGGAGGCCAAGCTCTGCGGCAGTGACCATGTCACTCCTGCATTAGCGCTGCTGTATGGAGGCCACTAGTGGGCGCTCTCGCGCATTATCTCCTTTAAATCCTTGCGAGATGCTTGGGTGTTGAAGTTAGGCAGTAACTGTTATTACTGTATCTAGGGATCTCGGTGGTAGACTTTGATGGGCAGCCCTGGCTGCTCTGCTAGAGAATCTCTGATAAGCTCCTGGCTGTTTCCTCAGAGAGTAGCCATGCAGCCCTTCACTGGGGAGAGGAGCCTGGGTCGGGGGCCAGGCAGAGCCCCCCAGTAGCAAGTACTCTGTCTCCGAGTAGTACTGTAGTCTCTGAGGCAGTGGGGATTCTCGTGACCTGGTGGCCAGCCGTGCAGGCCCTGGAGTCAGCAGGGGTGGGAGGCCATCCTGCCCCTGCCGCCTTCCAGCTTGAGGCCCTGGGGAGGCCGGGCTTGACCACCAGGGCGGTGACTGAGCAGAGCGTGGCACCATCTGAGTGGTTTGCACAGATCACTGACTGGTGTGGAGACCACAGTTGGGGGTCCCCGTGGTTGGGTGGGCGGGGTCCAGTGAGAGGTGATGGTAGCCTGAACAGGGGTGTACAGCAGGCCTGGAGAGGAGTAACCCAAGAGGGCATTTGAAGGTGGGCTTAGGAGGCTTTTGAGGTTAGCTCAGGGACTGTGAGGCAAGAAGAGGAGCTGAGGATGAATGTGGATTTTGGCTCGGTGGTGGTCTTGGCCTTCCCTGAGGCAGGGCCCACGCAGGGAAGAGAGGGCTTGGGGGCGGTGGCGGGTGGCAGGCAGACGAGTCTGTTCTGGACACTGGAATTTGTGGCTGTGCAGTGGCCGGAGAGGCAGGCTCCTAGGATTAGTTGACGTGCAGTGAAATGCAAGTGAAAGTCCCAAGCAGGAGGGAAGGATCTGGACGTCTGTGTTGAAGTGGTCCTATAGGAAGCGGAGCCTAAAGAGGGGCACAGCAGGGGAGGGGCTGCTGAGGAGAGCCAGACCCTGGAATGCCCTGGGAACTAAGGGAAGGAGAGTGATCAGGAGAGAGGCTGGCATCATGTCCTTTGGATCCAGCAACCGGGATACCCCTGACCTTTGCAGAGCAGTTGTGGTGCCATGGAGTCGGGTGCTGGGGATTGAAGTATGACAGGCCTTCCGGGAGGTATGGCTGCAGAGCGTAAGCCAGGGGGCAGTGGCTGGGAGAGGCTGGGCAGGCAGGAGGCCTTCTGCTCTTTGGTTTTAAGATGGGGGAGTCGAGTGGGTTTAGTGTTGGTAGGGAGTGTTGGTAGGAAGTTGCTAGTAGGAAGGGAAGGCCAGTGCAGGCTGTTTCTCTTCTGGGGTGGTGGCCTTGGGGTGCCTCTGGAGAGCCTCCTTCTAGAAGGCGGTGGGGGAGGGGTGCAGTCTGGAGGTTGAATGGGGGGCTCTTCAGTCCCCTCGACCTCCTGACTCCTGTGGAGAGTGAGGGCCATTCTCAGGGCAAGATAGCCACGTCTTTCTTGTGACATGCTGAGCTTTCTCTGCTCTCGTACAGTGCAGTCCTTTGGCAGATAGCTTTATGTTTCCTCACTAAAGTCCTTGGTAGCCTAACACTCTTCATCATTTCTCTGTTCATGAACAAAGGGCATATCGCAGCCTCCCTGGTGCGTGAGGTTTTAGGAACCAATCCCCTTCCTGTCTCTCTGCCAAGTGTATGAGACGGTGGTCCCTCTGAATTCCCGAAGCTGGAGGTCCTGGCATCTTGGCAGTTACTGCTATTCCGGGCCCTGTTCCTTTCTCTCCTTCAGAGCACAGTTTTGGAACTGTGTAGTCTGGAGGAGGCACCTTGCCTGGTGAGGTGCCCCTCAGTCACTGTGCAGACTTGAGGTGACAGCTGATTGTTTTGTGCAAGCATTGCCAGGGGGAGCGCGTAGTAAGTAGCATGTATTTTCTTTAAAGCTATTAACCCCTGCCTTCTTTGTCAACCCCCAGTGACCACCACCAGTGACCTCCAGGACATTCAGCCAAAGGAGGGATTAGGATGGGTGCGCTTTTCGGAGTCTGCTTTAAACCCTGAGTTGTGGTTCATTGCCTGTCAGAAGCCAAAAGATTGCCCCAACTCTGAAGAGTCAGACCTGCTCAGACATCTGTGAGGGATGGTCACATAGTACTTTTCTCACAGGATACATTCAGACAGTTTTTTTAAAAAAAGCTAAAGAGGGAAGGCAGAGGGATTTCACCTCCAATTGCATTTTTAGGGATGCCCTAGAAGACAGGCATTACGGAGGGTCCTCTAGCATCCATGTCGTGTGTGAGCGTTCTCGAGCCTACTAACTAAAATGAGAACTCGAGAGCTTCTCAGAGCTTCCTGGTCGACGTCGGCAGCTGTGCCATCTACCCCTGGCCTGCAGCTCTGCAAAGCTTTCACGGGGAGAGCTGACCTGTCTTGGGGCCTGTGTCCGTGTTTGCAGTCAGCCAGCCAGCCAGGGGGCCCCATATCTTCAGGGCGTTTTATCCTGTCAGATGAGAAACTTGAATCCCTCCAGCTTCCCGTTCTCCGTGTGCCCCTTACTCCTTTCTCCTGGTTGCCTTCTGGACCCCTCAAACATTCTGTCTTAAGGTTAGACCACGTGGCCACTGTTTGGGGGAACTTGCAAGGGCTCTTCTTTCTTCTCTTCATTCTTGAATCATCTCATCACTGAGAACCTTGCGCCTATCTTATAGAAGTTTTGGAAGCAAGGTAGAACTTAGTCATTCCTGTAGGTAACCTGCCAAAGGGACTGGCTTTGTGGAAGAGGGGGCTGAAGTGGGTCCTCTGCTCCCAGATGGCCATCTAGAACCTGGGCTTTGGCTCCCGAAATCCCAGAAGACTGTTGACCAACATTGTGTGTCGAGCCTCAGCCTTCCTGACGTGACCTGGAGGATTTGTATCCCGTGGCAGAGCTGTTGGGGCCCTCGTAGCAGCGCTGCCTGCCTGCCGGTGTGAGCCATTCCAGTCCAAACACCAAGGGGTGGGAAGTGTCTAGAAATGCCACGTTCCTCATTCAGTGCCTCTGTCTCAGCAGGAATGGGCAGACAGTTCCCCAGGGACCCCTAGCCCCTTCCTCCTGGGAAGGGGGGAGGCAACTTAATATGGGCATTTCCACCTTTAATTTTTGTTCCAGGATGGTAGAGCCCCTGAAGAGGGCTGCTGGCTTCTCTTCAGCGGGGCCCTGCACTTGGCACCATGCCTGTCTCCCAGAGGGGAGGGGGCTCCTAAGATTCGGTCTTTTGTTCTCTTCAGTGAAAGTCACTTGAGTGGGGGGCGGGGGGTGTTAGGAGAGTGGACTCAGAGCCAGCTCCTGGGTGCCAGCTTGGCAGGGTCACTGAACCTCTTTTGGCCTCAGCTTTCTCTGTGAACTGTAAAATGCAAATAATAATATGTGCCTTATAGAGTTGCCAGAGGGTTTGGTAAGTTAATAAGTGAATAAATTATTTGGTGGCTGGCACACAGTAAGCAAGCCCTAAGTATAGGCATGCCTTGGAGATATTGTGGGTTCAGTTCCAGACCACCACAGTAAAGCAAGTCATACAAGTGTTTTGGTTTCTCAGTGTATATAAAAGTTATGTTTTAAGTGTAGGGTAAGATTATTTGAGATTTTTCCTGTTTCTTGAGGTGAGATTGAATTGCTATGAACTTCCCTCTTAGAGCTGCTTTTGCTGTGTCCCATGGGTTTTGGGTGGTCGTGCTTTTGTTGTCGTTTGTGTCTATGTATTTTTTTATTTCTTTGATTTCTTCAGTGATCTCTTGGTTATTTAGTAGCACACTGTTTAGCCTCCATGTATTTGTGTTTTTTACAGGTTTTTTTTCCCTGTAATTGATTTACAGTCTCAGAGCGTTGTGGTCAGAAAAGACGCTTGATACAATTTCAGTTTTCTTAAATTTTCCAAGGCTTGATTTGTGACCCAAGGTGTGATCTATCCTGGAGAATGTTCCATGTGCACTTGAGAAGAAAGTGTATTCTGCCAATTTTGGGTGGAATGTTCTATAAATGTCAATTAGATCTATCTGGTCTATTGTGTAATTTAAAGGTTATGTTTCCATGTTTATTTTCTGTTTGGATGAGCTGTCCATTGGTGTAAGTGGGGTGTTAAAGTCCCCTACTATTATTGTGTTAATGTCGATTTCTCCTTTCATGGTTGTTAGCATTTGCCTTACGTATTGAGGTGCTCCTATGTTGGGTGCAAAAACATTTATAATTGTTATATCTTCTTCTTGGATTGATCCTTTGATCATTATGTAGTGTCCCTCCTTATCTCTTGTAACAGTCTTTATTTTAAAGTCTATTTTATCTGACACGAGTGTTGCTACTCCAGCTTTCTTTTGATTTCCATTTGCATGGAATATCTTTCTCCATCCCTTCACTTTCAGTCTGTATGTGTCCCTAGGTCTGAAGTGGGTCTCTTGTAGACAGCGTATATATGGGTCTTGTTTTTGTATCCATTCAGCCAGTCTGTGTCTTGTTTGGGGCATTTAATCCATTTACATTTAAGGTAATTATCGATATGTATGCTCCTATTACCATTTTCTTCATTGTTTTGGGTTTGTTTTTGTAGGTCCTTTTCTCCTCTTGTGTTTCCCACTTAGAGAAGTTCTTTCAGCATTTGTCGTAAAGCTGGTTTGGTGGTGCTGAATTCTCTTAGCTTTTGTTTGCCTGAAAAGCTTTTGACTTCTCCGTCAAATCTGAATGAGATCCTTGCTAGGTAGAGTAATCTTGGTTGTAGGTTTTTCTCTTTCATCACTTTAAGTATATCCTGCCACTCCCTTCTGGCCTGCAGAGTTTCCACTGAAAAATCAGCTGATAACCTTATGGGGACTCTTTTGCATGTTATTTTATGTTTTTCTCTTGCTGCTTTTAATATTTTCTCTTTGAATTTAATTTTTGTTAGCTTGATTAATATGTGTCTTGATGTGTTTTTCCTAGGGTTTATCCTGTATGGGACTCTCTGGGCTTCCTGGACTTGGGTGACTATTTCTTTTCCCATGTTAGGCAAGTTTTCCACTATAATCTCTTCAAATATTTTCTCAGACCCTTTCTTTTTCTCTTCTTCTTCTGGGACCCCTGTAATTCGAATGTTGGTGTGTTTAGTGTTGTCCCAGAGGTCTCTGAGACTGTCCTGAATTCTTTTCATTCTTTATTCTTTATTCTGCTCCTTGGCATTTATTTCCACCATTTTGTCTTCCCACTCACTTATTCGTTCTTCTGCCTCCGTTATTCTGTTATTGATTCCTTCTAGTGTATTTTTCATTTCAGTTATTGTGTTGTTCAACTCTGTTTGTTTGTTCTTTAGTTCTTCTAGACCTTTGTTAAACATTTCTTGTATTTTCTCAATCTGTGCTTCCATTCTATTTCTGGATCATCTTTACTATCGTTACTCCGAATTCTTTTCCAGGTAGATTGCCTATTTCCTCTTCATTTATTTGGTCTTGTAGGTTTTTACCTTGCTCCTTCATCTGTGACATTTTTTTGTCATCTCTTTTTATTTTATGACTGGCATTGTGTTCCTGTTTTTTTTTTTTTT
>RJWK010042396.1:0-19136 GCA_004363435.1 Platanista minor
TGCGGTATGCGGGCCTCTCACTGTTGTGGCCTCTCCCGTTGCAGAGCACAGGCTCCGGATGCACAGGCTCAGCGGCCGTGGCTCACGGGCCCAGCCGCTCCTCGGCATGTGGGATCTTCCCGGACCGGGGCATGAACCCATGTCCCCTGCATCGGCAGGCGGACTCTCAACCACTGTGCCACCAGGGAAGCCCCAAGATTATCATATTAAGTGAAGTCAGAGAAAGACAAATATCATATGATATCACTTATATGTGGAATCTAAAAAATGATACAAATGAACTTATTTACATAATAAGACTCATAGACATTGAAAGCAAACTTATGTTTGCCAAAGGAGATAGAGGGGGGTGGGGGGCGGGGAGAGGAGAGGGGAGATAAGCTAGGATTGGGGGACTAACATATACACACTCCTATATATAAAATAAACAACAAGGACCTACTGTATAGCACAGGGAACTATATTCAATATCTTGTAATAACCTATAATGGAAAAAATGTGAAAAAAATATATATGTGCACAACTGGATCACTTTGCTGTACACCTGAAACTAATACAAGGTTGTAAATTAACTATATTTCAATTAAAAAATGGTTTAAAAACCCCTGTTTTTGAAGCTGAGGGAAAAAAGCACTCTCATACATTTCTGGTGGTAATAGAAATTTGAAAATTTTTTTTTTTTTTTTTGCAGTACACAGGCCTCTCACTGCTGTGGCCTCTCCCGTTGCGGAGCACAGGCTCTGGACGCGCAGGCTCAGCGGCCATGGCTCACGGGACTAGCTTCTCCACGGCATGTGGGACCCTCCTGGACTGGGGCACGAACCCGTGTCCCCTGCATCGGCAGGCGGACTCTCAACCACTGCGCCACCAGGGAAGCCCTTGAAAACCCTTTTAAGGGACATTTTGCATTATCTAATAAATATACATATGGACTCAGCTTCTCACCCCCATCTAGAAATTTACCATGAAGATGTAACTCCAATAATATAAAGACACATCTGCACAAAGTTATTCATAGCAGTAAAGTTTATAATTTCAACCTATTGTGAGCACCTTAAATGCTCATATATAGGAGAGCAGCTGAAAAAGATTTGGTACACCCATATAATGGAGTACTGTCCTGCTGTGAAGCAAGAAAGAAGATCCTTAAGAGCTGACATGGCATGATTTACAGGCTGTATTGTTAAGTGAAATATGCAAAGTGAAAGGAATATCTATACGATGCTCTTTTCGCGCAAACAAGGAGGGAAAATACATACATACATAGACACACAGGAATAACAAATCAGAAGTTAATGAGATTGATTACCTACTGGATAGGCAAATGCAGAGTGGTAGCAATTGAGAAAAAAAAGAGCGGGGCAAGAGTGTGTACATTGTGGTACATTGCTATCTTTTAAAACCATATAAATTATTTATACACTTAGAATAGTACATGAATAATTAACCAAAAATTA
This sequence comes from Platanista minor, assembly GCA_004363435.1. Classification (NCBI taxonomy): domain Eukaryota; kingdom Metazoa; phylum Chordata; class Mammalia; order Artiodactyla; family Platanistidae; genus Platanista; species Platanista minor. The sequence goes on from RJWK010042396.1 coordinate 1,458, forward strand.
ACCAAAATAAGAGGTGGGGCTTATCCAAGTAACTTTTGAACACATTTCAGTTAATGTTTGCAGACTAAAAACAAAAATAATTACATAAACATTCATTCAGAGTTGATAAATTGTCTTTTTTCCTTTTCTTTTATTCTTTTTTGGCAGCTGATATGGGGGAAGTTTTTAAGCTACTGTCAATGAATTTTGGGACTGAGCAAATAAATAAAATAATCCAGTTCTTTCACATTTACTGCCTGAATAATTTATTCAATATACATTTATTATCTAATACATAATAGCTAACATTTAATATACAGATAACCACATGAAAATTAAGGAATGGTAAATATATTTTATCTTTCTAAATATACTTTATTTGGAAAGATAAAAATGCAAACAATAGTTTGAGGGTAGAAAATTAAATGCAAACAAAAAACTATGCTAGAAAATTACGTATACTTGCATGTACTTGTGAGTTTAAGGTTAGAGGGATTTGCAGGAGGTAAATTTAAATGTGCATGCACCTTCTCTGGGGGAGATGTGGCTAAACAGGGAATTTGATTACTCATTTGCCCGGAAATTAGTTAAAAGAGACATTAACACACCAGCCTGATCTATGTACACTACAAATGGGTCACTGATGAAAGACGCATAATGAAAGTAGCTGCCAGAATTTTAAATTATAAAGACATTCTTTTCGTAGACATTCAGCTACCTTGTGAAATTAGCATAGTGCACCCCAAAAGAAGCATACAAATGATTTAATAATTTCTACCTAAATATCTATTAAGCATTCTTATTGTCAGTGACATTGTTTGCTAGGTGATTAATGAGGGTCCCATGAATAAAAGAATGCTTTGTCAAAATAATTGTAATTCACCTCTTTTGGGGTGTTCATATTCAGAATATTGATTACTGCACCCATTACACAAAAATGTCTTCTAGAGGCAACAATTTTCAAACTGGTTTAATTATATTGTAGCATAATTTTAATTTGATTAGGATTTATGGCATCTACCCATTGCCTTTGAAATGAAATAAAAGACTCAGTAAATGTATAATTAAATATAAAATCTTAGAGAGGAGGAAAGCAATAGAGAACGAAAGCATATCTTTTTATCTATCACCAGACTAAATCCATTTGTTGACTTGCAAATGAATTGTCAGAAGAGGAGGTGAAGAAAATCTGCTTTGCATGGCTGTCATAGAATTATTTTATGCAAGGAATATTTGCTTTCTTTAATACAAGGCATGGTAGAATGTAGAGAAAGAAGACTTGTTCATGTGGTATGCCACAAATACCACATTGTGTCATATCACTTCAAGAAGAACTAAATTTACTCTTTTCTTTTTGCTTGAGCTAGGACGTCCATCTTCTCCTGCCTTCAGTTATCAGCTCCCCTAGTTCTTAAGCCTTCAGACTCAAACTGAATTATACCACTAGCTTTCCTGGTTCTCCAGCTTAAAGGCATCTTGTGGGACTCCTCAGCCTCCATAATCATATGAGCAAATTCTTATTGATTCTATTTCTCTGGAGAACCCTAACACAGGGGGCACAGGCTTTAAAAAGTTATATCCTCAGGGGAGAAGTTATTTAATTTTTTTCATAAATGAGCTACATATGTCTTTGGAAATGAAGGCAACATGTCTCTAGAATGGCTCCCCTATATCTTCTGACTAATATGAAATTCCTCTTCAAGGGGAAAGGGGAGAGAGCAGGGCATTCTGTTCCACAGTTTTAGACTCAGTACTAGGAAGGAAGTCACTGACTGGGTAGCTGAATTTAATCTCATAGTCTACTCCAGATTTCTGCTGCCAGTTGCAAAGTAGAAAAGGTAAGGACTACTTGAAGAAATTTATCATGTGTGTGTGTGTGTGTCTCTGTGTGTTTTAAAGACATAAAATGTATTTTCTGCTGTGAGTTATAGTCAGAATGTTGGAAAGTCACTAATTTAGGTTTATATCATTAGAATAGCCAAGAGATTTTGCTGGCAAAATGTGTTAGGCCACAGAATTGTGAATAACAACAACATGACACCATGTGACACTGTAAGCCTTCTTGAAACATGAACATTTTCAAGAAGACATATATTTTTGACACTGTACTAAATAAAAAGTATGCCTTAGTTTGGATTATCCCACAAACCCACTGGCGTGCGGACTTCATAATAACCAGACAGTAGTCATAACTCCAGGTTTAATGAAAATCTCACTGTCTTCGGTTGGAAGAATCTGTCACCTGCTGGAACACAGAGCCTCTAATCCAGCAGAGCATAAATTCACAAGATAGGAAGCATAAATTCTCCAGTAAGTTTCTGGAAGTAATGCTAGAAAGAACCAAACTTACTTCGAGCCTTTGGTTCCTTTACCTGTTGTTCTAGACACTAAGAAAACAGACCCATTATGTTGGCTACTGGCTTGGTACATGTAGTGTACCATACTGTGGGTGCTCTTTCTCAGATAGTTTAACAAAGCTCTTAATAGGTCACTGTATTGTTCTGTTAGGCCATTTTTTTTCCTGATGACACAGGATATGGGATAATAGGTAGAGCCTATGATCACTAACTCATTGTTATACCTCATTTACCATAAAATAAGTCCCTAGGTATGGAAGATGTTTTATTATCCCTTTTTGGCAAATAAAAAAATCCATAAGGCCTTACAAAGTAGTGCAAGCAGAGGTACAGAAGTTAAGGAAATTGCCAAAAGAGGAATGCCTTTTGCTTCCAGTGTGAAATGAGTCTGATGGAACTAACTTCTCTCAGTATGTGGCTGACTGGTCTCCTCAAACTATGGTATCCTATTAAAGGTTCATCATCAGTAATTGCCCTTAGCGACACAGTAATCAGTCACGGCATTACCTAGATCATTCTTAATGAGAGGGTACTTATGCTATTTGGGCCAAGCCTTACATAATCCTGCCTGCTACCATGACCCATGCATTCATGGGACTTTTGCACAAGGAGTAATGGAGGAAACAGACTAGCTGTCTTTATGCCCGCATATTATTTAAGTAACTTCTATACAGTGGATGCTATGTGGTGGGAATTTGCAGGAGACACAAGATCTACATGCTTTGTATTCCCTCCCATAGGTCTATCCATATTCCTCTTTGTAGACTTCCTTGTTATTGATCTTTCAATCTTGCCAATTTTATACTCATGACCAACTAATCAAGCCATTCACCACTGCCTGAGTCCATGTGTATTTTTACCTTAGACAATGCGAAAGACCAAATAAACTGCTAACAGAAATGCTCTTTGGAAAGATCTGCCCCTTCATGCTATCTTTTAAGGTGACTTCTGAGAGAGTATATACTGTGTAATATTCCATTTTTAGCTCACATCAACATACCAGGCAAACCCATCTATTATCTAGGTCTAAGATATTTTCCACTTCTGTTAAGCAGTCATAGAGAATTCCTTATGAGGACAAAGATGTAGAAAAGGGAAAGGCATCAGTGCAAAAAAAAAAAGGCAGGTTATATGAGAATCTACACTATCTAGTCAGGTAACATCTTTGTAAACATGTTATCTGCTTAGCCTAATACAAAATGGACAATTCCTACTGTACAAAAAAATTGTTACTGTGACTGCATGCCCTTAAATCCTAGAGTACCTGTGTTTCCTAACATTTTACATGCAGCTTTGGTTGAATGTAACATGATCAGAACTTCAGAACGCTACTAGGGTCCAGTAGCTCACCAAGAGAACTATTCTGCAAATGGTAAGTAGTTTTCTGTTACAAATGACGTGGCCTTGCTCTGCAATCCTTTTGAGGCATGACAGACTCCACAAAGCTACCATATCCAACATGGATATCGGTAACAAGATAGTGAGTAATTCAGATGTTGTGAGTAATATGCTTTAAGTCAAGAACAGCTTACACTGTATTCTGGACCTGATCTAGGTCCCACTCAAAACTAATACCTTTCTGCATCATCTAATAGTTTTCAGTAGTATACCCAAATACAGTATTTATTATTTCCCAAATCCAAAGAAACCTACTAAGAATTATGCTTCCTTTGTAGAGGTTCAAGATGCAACACTTGCTCTTTACCTTTAAGGGAATGTCCTGATAATGCTTCAAAACACTGAATCCCTAAATACTTTTTTGATGAGGCAGGACTTTAAACTTACCGTAGTATTTTTCTCCCGAATTCAGTCATGTGTCTATCTATAAGAGATTGCCAGATCACTAGAGCCAATTAATTTAATGTTACCCTCTTGTAGACCATATTGTGACCAAAATCATGACAGTTACATAGCCTGGGGCAAGACAGTAAGTGTTTACTGTTGCCCTTCTCATGTAATAAGGGATTAGATTAATTTTGCTTAATAGTGGGGATTGAAGGGAAAGTATTCTACTGTTTGGTAACTATGTATCAACTGTCATAGTTACTATATTAGCCAAAGCCTAGATCGACTATGTCCTCTGCAGCTACAACTGCAATTACAGATGACGTTGAGTTGAAGTGAGGCAGTGTAGCAAAAGTATCTGATAGGAATAGAAAGCTGATCTTTATTAAAATAGATGTCAGTATATACACTACCAAATGTAAAATAGATAGCTAGTGGGAAGCAGCCACATGGCACAGGGAGATCAGCTTGGTGCTTTGTGTCCACCCAGAGGGGTGGGATAGGGAGGTTGGGAGGGAGACGCAAGAGGGAGGAGATATGGGTATATATGTATGTATAACTGATTCACTTTGTTATACAGCAGAAACTAACACACTATTGTAAACCAATTATACTTCAATAAAGATGTTAAAAAAAAATTGTCAGTTTCTAGTTTGTGTTCGTTTGAAGTTCTTTTAAACCTTTAAAGTGAGTTGAATACCCCATGTCATTATTCACATGGTAAAACAATGATAGAATGATGGCAAAGCTAAATATAATGTATTTACATAGTAATTATATAGTATTTACATTTTCTTGAAACTTAATGTCTCCATCCCTGTGCTAGATGCCATACATAATTCATTTGGTTGTTTTATAAACACTTTGAGAAAGTTTGTGTCAGAAAGTTTCAGTTATTTGCCAAAGTCATACAGTCATATATTTAGAAAAGTCTGGGATTCAAACCTGGCTGACTCTAAAGCCACTATACTTTCTTCTACAGCACCTTACTTTCCAGTATTGCAGTTTCAAGGACTTCTATTTTCTGACATTTGTTTTACAGCAACTGTTATCTTCACAGACAGTTGCAAGAGAAAAAAAGACTAAACATGGCAGAGTGATAAAAAAACAAAACAAACAAACAAAAAAACCCCCGCAGAATCTAACATTCTAATATCTAAAACAAATAACAAATAAGAGTAAAATCAGTTAAAAATTTACCATCAGCAACCTATAAGCAAAAGGGACGCTTTTAATGACAAAAATTCACAAAATAGAAAGTAAGGAATAAAACAGATTCTGGATCTATATAGAGCGTGGCTCTGAACCACAACCCTAGGAATCCTGTAAATCCGTAATTCCCCAAAATTATTCTCACAGACAAACATTTAGACTGAAGAGAGGCAAACTACATACAACTTTATAATTTTCTCCTTTGTCTCTCCTGACTATATATGTACTCTATATGGATTTTGCAGAAATGTGGGTGAAATGGTGAGGAGGCTGGTGAATATCCATGGCTGATTCTCTTTGTGCAGTTTAAGATTCCAGGGCTGGGAGCACAAGGGAATATACCCATAAAATTGGGTTTTCCTCATTTCACATTATTTAGAATGAAGCAAAATAATATTACAACTCTTCAGATCACTGACCCTTTATTCATCACAGACCCCAAATCCTGGACATCTTAGATATTAGAATTTCTCCTATGACTACTCCTCATAATCAGAAAGAATCTTTTTCCCTTTTCTTAAACTCACTTAAGTTGGTCAAGACCTACTGTGGACTATAGCACAATTATACAGGCAAGAAAAGTAGCTGGTCTAGAGCATCAAGACATGGCAGAAAAATCAAAAAACCAAGTCAGAAATTATGGCAACTTGAACCTCCTAGAACTTAGAATTACTTTAGCACCATTCAGATATGTAGGCCAAACCGAAGAACTCTTGTAAAGGATGAATTCCATTAAAAAGAAAAAAACTGCATAGAAAGAAAATGACTTTTAAAGGCCCTTTTTTCATTTCCCTGTGTTTTCCTCTTCTGGTTTCAATACATATATTTAGTCTCTTGATATTGTATTTTCCTTTATTTCCTAATCTTTTCAAATAAGGTGACCCCAGTCTTGTAGGAGGTAAAAAGTGGAAATTATTGAATAAACATTAGCATCACAGATGAGAATTGCTCTTTTAAAGTTGAGAATTGCTCTTTTAAATTTAAAAATTGTTCTGCTTTATGTGCCTTTTCTGAAGTGCATGCATTTCAATTCCCTGTTTGCCCCTTCTTCTATTCTAATATAATTGAGTGGAAATGATGTTCTCTAGAATATGTTCTTTGTGGAAGAAGATAGATAGCACATAGTCACAAGAGGGAAGAAAATTCTTCCTGAAACCCTTTATCCAGCATTGAGCTATACTTTGAGGTTTATAACTTCCCGTTTGTTTTACAGTATAGAACCCTTAACACTAAATGATTTCTGCTACCGTGATGAGCTTCTCTTTCTTTTTATTTCTTTCAAGGGAAAGGCATGATTTATTTTACCATTGTTTCTGTATATATCAAAGAAGACTTCCTCCATGAATTTTTTTTCTTCTTTTTTTTTTTTTTTTTTTTTGCTGTTTTGGTTTTTCGTTGCTGTGTGCAGCTTTCTCTAGCTGTGGCGAACAGGGGCTACTCTTCTTTGTGGTTCATGGGCTTCTCATTGTGGTGGCTTCTCTTGTTGCAGAGCATAGGCTCTAGGTCTGCAGGCTTCAGTAGTTGAGGCACGTGAGCTCAGTAGTTGTGGCTCGCAGGCTCTAGAGCCCAGGCTCAGTAGTTGTGGTGCGCAGGCTTACTAGTGTGGCACACAGGCTTAGTTGCTCCACAGCATGTGGGATCTTCCCAGACCAGGGCTCAAACCTGTGTTCCCTGCATTGGCAGGCAGACTCTTAACCACTGTGCCACAAGGGAAGCCCGTCCATAGAATTTTTTTTTTTTTTTTCTGAAGCTATCTCTAAATTTATGGCTACTAAATTAGTATTTCCAGCTCTACCTCTTCTCTGAATTTCAGACTTACACACTCAATTGCATACACAGTATCTTCATATGGATGTATAATAGACATCTCAAATTAACATATCTACAACACACCCCTGATATTCTTCTCTCTATGCTGATGATTGTCAGTCCCAATTTTCCCCAGGAAAAGTTTCAACCAGTTTCTCAAATCCCAAACCTAAAGTTTCCTTAAGTTCCTCTCTTTCATCTCACAACTATTCTTGGACCCATTAAAGAACTAAAGTTGCAGCGTAAACTGCCACACTAAAACCTGGAAGGATAGATGAATCTAGAGAATCTCAACCAAGATCTCCTTACCTAGAGCAGAACTCACTGGAGACATAAATTGGTAAATACACTTAAACGGTAATTTTAATGAATTGCTGGAGGCTGAATACGGACTAGTGTGAGAGTGAGAAACTCCTAAGGGATTGCAGGCTCAGAAAGTTCCCCATACTTTCATGAGCTTTACCTCCAGGAACCCCACCAGGTTATCACTGCAGGTTATCACTGTAAAGATCCAAGAAAAACCATCTTATAGATCTAGCAGGAATAGCAAAAGAGTATTCGTTGTGAAATATGCCCAGAATTGTCTCTCTATAAAAGTCCTACATTCCAGGGAAAAGGCTTTCCAGGGAATATCCCAAATGGAGAAGTGCATCCTCATCAATGCAGCATCATCTATCCTTTTTATTTTGCTTAAAGAGAAAACAAACAAACTAAACTATAAGAGTAACACGTGTAAAGATCACATTCCAGATCTCTACATTTAATCATAAAATTACAGAATGCTTCCCTTCTCCAATACCCTACCACCACAAAACAGGATTATAAAAATTATTATATGGGCTTCCCTGGTGGTACAGTGGTTATGAATCCATCTGCCAATGCAGGGGATGCAGGTTTGAGCCCTGGCCCGGGAAGATCCCACATGCCGTGGAGCAACTAAGCCCGTGCACCACAAATACTGAGCCTGCACTCTAGAGCCTGAGAGCAACAACTATTGAGCCCACGTGCCACAACTACTGAAGCCCGCACACCTAGAGCCCATGCTCTGCCACAAGAGAAGCCAATGCATTGAGAAGACCATGCACCGCAATGAAGAGTAGCCTCCACTCGCTGCAACTAGAGAAAGCCCACGCACAGCAACAAAGACCCAACGCAGCCAAAAATAAATAAATAAAATAAAAATTACTATAAAAATAGTTGATTACAACTAAAATAGCTTCAAGATACAGGCTCTCTCTAAGGAAGAGTACTTAGGGAAGCCCACAATCAACAGAGGAGACCAAAAAGAAGACATGAGAGGAATGTGAAGCTAATGTCTTTCATGAAAAGAGATGCAAAAACCTTAGGAAAAGAATTACTAAATCAAATCCAATGTATGAAAACAATATGCATCCCTATCAAGTGCGATTTATTCCAGGTATGCAAGGCTGATTCAACAACCATAAATCAATCAAGGTAATCCACCACATAAAAAGGCTACAAAAGGGCTTCCCTGGTGGCGCAGTGGTTGAGAGTCTGCCTTCCGATGCAGGGGACGTGGGTTCGTGCCCCGGTCCGGGAAGATCCCACATGCCGCGGAGCGGCTGGGCCCGTGAGCCATGGCCGCTGAGCCTGCGCGTCCGGAGCCTATGCTCCGCAGCGGGAGAGGCCACAACAGTGAGAGGCCCGCGTACCGGGGGGGGGGAAAAAAAAAGCTACAAAAGCAAACCATGTGGTAATATCAACTGACACTGAAAAATATTTGACAAAATTAAACACCCACTCAGGATAAAAACTCTTACTTCACAAATTAGAAACAAAGTATAACTTCCTCAACTTGATACAGAATATCTACAAAAACCTTCAACACACATACTTACTATGAGAAGCTGGATGTTTTCTAAGATCAGGAACAAGGCAAGGATATCCTCTTTCACACCTCCTATTCAACATTGTTTTGGAAGTTCTAGCAAGCACAATAAGATAAGAAAAGGAAATAAAAGGTATAAAGATTGAAAAGAAAAGATGAAGCTTGTTATTCACAGAGCACAAGCCTGTCTTTGTAGAAAATCTCAAAGAGTCATCTTCTGTAGAAAATCTCAAAGAGTCATCATCAAGAAGAAGAAAAAGAAAAAGGAGAAGGGGAACAACAACAAATAGAAAAAGGAGGAGGAGGAAAAGGAACAGGAACAGGAGGAGTAGAAAACCCTGGAAGTAGTAATAAGTGAGTATAGCTTGATTACAAAGTATAAGGTTAATACACAAAAATCAATTGTTTTTTTATACACCAGCAAGGAACAATTAGAATTTCAAATATAAAATGTGGACATTCATACTGTGGATTAAATTCATGAATTAATTTATTTTTTTACACAGTAGTATACAAATCATTTTGAGCTCCTGACATATACTGGAAAACAAATAACAAATTTCCTGACAGTCAAATTTTGGCCAGTAAACCTGTAATTCAGTCATGAATCTTACCAGATTCTCTAACCACTTGGAGATTCAAAACCCTCATTAAAAAATTAATCAAATGTATCTCAAATAGTTGTTTTGATATCTTAATTTTAAAAATGGAATGTATGTGGGCTTCCCTGGTGGCGCAGTGGTTGAGAGTCCGCCTGCCGATGCAGGGGACACGGGTTCGTGCCCCGGTCCGGAAAGATCCCACATGCCGTGGAGCGGCTGGGCCCGTGAGCCATGGCCGCTGAGCCTGCGCGTCCGGAGCCTGGGCTCCGCAACGGGAGAGGCCACAAGAGTGAGAGGCCCGCGTACCGCAGAAAAAAAAAGGAATGTAAGTATTTATAATAGAACATTTTCTTTTATTTTCTTCCAGTTTTACTGAGATGTAACTGACATACAGCACTGTATCAGGCTAAGGTGTGCAGCATAATTATTTGACTTACCTACATCCTTATATGATTACCACAGTCAGTTTAGTGAATATCCATCCTCTCATATAGATACAAAATTAAAGAAAGAGAAAAAAATTTTTTCCTTGTGCTGAGAACTCCTAGGATTTACCCTCTTAACAATTTTCATATATAACATATAGCAGAGTTAATTATATTTATTGTGTTGTATATTACATCCCTAGGACTTATGTATTTTATAATCGGAAGTTTGTTTCTTTTAACTGCCTTCATCCAGTTCCCTCTTGCACCACCCCCTGCCTCTGGTAATCACAAATCTGATCTCTTTTTCTATGAGTGTGTTTTTGAAGTATAATTGACCCACAATGCTATGTTAGTTTCTGTAACACAACATAGTGATTTTATATTTCTATGCTTTTCAATATGATCACCTATGATAAGTCTAGTTACCATCTATCACCATACAAAGATATTACATAATTATCTGACTATACTCCCCACAGTGTATATTCTATACCTGTGACTCACTTATTTTGTAACTGAAAGTTTGTATCTCTTAATCTCCCTCACCTATTCCTCTCCTCCCTTCCCGGCCCCAACCCCTCTGGCAACCACCTGTTTCTTGTCCATATCTATGACTCTGTTTCTGCTTTGTTATGTTTATTTGTTCATTTTGTCTTTTGCTTCCTTCCCTGTGATTTGATGACTATCATTAGTGTTATGCTTGAACTCCTTTCTCCTTTTCTTGTGTGTATCCATTATGGATTCTTAGTTTGTGCTTAACATGAGGTTTATATATAGCAATCTAAATCAATCAATCTATCTGATTATTTTAAATTGCTGATCTCTTAAATTCAAATGAGTTTTAACAACCCTGCATTTTTACCACCCCTGCCACATTTAATGTTTTTTACTTCATATTTTACATCATTTTAATTTGTGTATCCCTTAACTACCTATTGTGAATATAGATTATTTTGCTATTTTTGTCTTTTAGCCTTCCTATCACCTTTATAAGTGTTTCATCTACTACCTTTACTGTATGTTTGTCTTTACCAATGAGATTTTTTCCTTTTGTAGTTTTCATATTTCTAGTTGTGGCTTTTTTTTCCCATTTAGAGGAGTTCCTTTAATGTTTCTTGTAAAGCAACTTTTGTGGTAAACTCTTTTAGCTGTTGCTTGTCTCTAAAACTCTTTATCTCTCAAATGTGAAAATCACCTTGCCAGGTTGAGTATTCCTTGTTGTAGGGTTTTCCCTTTCATCACTTTAAACATATTGTGCCATTTCCTTCTGGCCCACAGAATTTCTGCTGAAAAGTCAGCTGATAGCTTTATGGAAATTCCCTTGTATGAAACTTGTAGGTTTTCCCTTGTTATTTAAATATTCTCCCTTTAGCTTTAATTTTTGCCATTTTAATTATAATGTGTCTTGGTGTGGTCCTCTTTGGGTTGATCTTTTTGGTACTCTCTGTGCCTTCTGGATGTGGATGTGTGTTTCCTTTCCTAGGTTAGGGAAGTTTTCAGCTATTGAATCTTCAAATATGTTGTCTACCCTTTTCTCTCTCTCTTCTTACTATGGGACCCCTATAATGTGGATGTTAGTGTGCTTGATGTCTCTTAAACTGTTCTCACTTTTCAAATTCTTTTTTCTGTTCAGCTTAAGTGATTTCCACTACTTTGTCTGCCAGTTCACTGATCTGTTCCTCTGAATCATCTAAAATACTGTTGACTCCTTCTAGTGTATTTTTTATTTCAGTTATTGTATTATTCAGCTGTTTCATTCTTCTTTATATTTTCTAACTCTTGTTAGAAACTTCCATCTTCTCACTCTGTTCATCCAATCTTCTCCTGAGTTCTTTGAGCAACTTTATGATCATTATTTTGAACTCTCTGTCCAGTAAACTGCTTTTCTTCACTTTAATTATTTCTTCCGGGGTTCTATCTTATTTCTTTGTTTGGAACACAGTCCTTTGTTGCCTCATTTTGCCTTTCTCTATTTTGATTTCTTTATATATGGTTGGTTGGTTAATTTCCCTCATCTTGGAGAAGCAGCCTCATGTAGGAGATGTGTTATGGGACGCAGCAGTGCACTCCCCTCTGGTCACTAGAGCTATATGCTCTAGGGAATACTCTCTATATGGGCTGTGTGAGCCCTTCTGCTATGGTGAGTTGGCTAATGTTGGGCACACTGGTAGGCATGGCTAGCCCCCAGTCTGGTTGGTTGCCAGGCCTTGTCTAGTGCAGAGGTTGCTGGCCACTGGTGAGCAAAGCTGGGTCTTGGAATACTGGATGCATGACCCAAGGAGTCCAGGTCTTGGCTCTGTTCTCTGGTTGGTAGGGCTGGTTCTCAGGGCAGATGGCAGTGATGCTGTGGATCCCCGAGCTAGTGGCAGCCTGCTGGTGGGTGTGGCACCTTTCTGACAGTTGCCTTCAGGGTATATGGTGTCCTGGAGCTGGTGTTAACCTGCTGGTGGGTGGGCCAGGGCCCAGGGTATCCCAGGGTTGATGGCCACACACTGGTGGGTAAGGCAGGGTCCTGGCGTTAGTGACAGCCTACTAGTGGGTGGAGCCAGGTCCTGGGGTCTCTGGCTGCATTGCCCAGGGGCCCTGAATCTGGTGTCAACCTACTGGTGAGTGGGACCAGGATGCATGTTGTCCCAAGTTTTCAGCTGGTCCACTGGTGGGTGAGGTTAAGAGCTCAGGAGTTCCTACAGCACCAGGCCTGCTAGTGAGTAGGCTGTGTCCTCACTCGACCAGCTGGTGGCTGGGACCAGGTTGCACCACTAATAAGCCAGAGAGAGAATTCCAAAATGGTGCTTGCCAGCACTAGTGTCCTCTTGGTAAAATGAGCTCCCCCAAATGGCTACTGCCAGCATCTATGTCCCCAGGGGAAGTCCAAGTTGCATCTTGCCTCTTTGGAGGTTCTCCAAGATCATCAAGTGGGTCTGACCCAGGCTCCTTTCAAAGTACTGCTACTGCCCTGGGGCTCAGAGCATATGAGATTTTGTGTATACCCTTTAAGAGTGGATTGCTGTTCTGACAGCCCTCTGGCTCTCCTTCAAATAAGCCTTACTGGCCTTCAAAACCAAACATTCTGGGAGCTTACCATCCCAGAGCAGGGCCCCCTGGCTGGTGAGCCCAATGTAGGGCTTGAAACCCTTGCTCCTTGGGGAGAACCTCTGCAATTGTGATTATCCTCCTGCCTGTGGGTGGTCTACTGAGGTATAGGTATTGACTATATCATATCTCCATCCCTCCTAACCCTCTCGTTGTGGTTCCTTCTTTATATCTTTAGTTGTAGAAGACTTTTCTCTGTTAGCCTTCAGGTCATTCTCATTGATAATTGCTCTGAAATAATTGGAACTTCAGAGTGCCCAGGGGAGGAGGGGAGCTCAGGGTCTTCCTACTCCACTGTCCTGGCCACTCCTCAAACATTCTCTTGAATAGTACTTGCATCCAAACCTAGTAATAAACATATGCTAAGGCCAAATAATTTTTTTTTAAACAAAATTGATTACCCTCTACTCTGTGCTAGGGCCAGGTACTATGGTCATAAAGATAAATCAGAGAGGCACATGTCTTCCTTCCTGGGCCTTTTAAACTAGTACTTTCATAAGAACTGAGAATTTTAACAATCCTGGCCACATTTTATCACTTTTATCTACTTTCATCAAGCAAAGCAAAACTACTTCAGTTAGTCACCACCTTCTTTGGTCTCATCACACAGACCCAGAAAATCCACTATGAAAGAAAATCTGTTCTCTCACTTATAAGGGGAAAGGGTTGAACTAGATCTTATTACAAAGTCCTTTTTGGACCTAATATTCTAGATTCCACATAGAAATTTTATAGTCTATATGTAACTCCATATAAGTAATTAGTAGGAGTAATAAATAATGGTAAGAGAGAACACATCAGTACAGTTAGCCATTTCTTATATAGTTTACCCAGATTAATAAATGGTTCAGACTCATCTGCCTGCCCATATCAATGATAGTTTAAGCAACCCCTTGCCTTTGACTTGAGTAGTGTCACATACATCACTCTGCTGTGCCCAGATACAAGAAAGTGAATGGCAAATTGATTTTATTCATCTGTCAATAACTAACAATAATAGTATACAGAATGAAAATCAGACTGAAGAGTTATTGATTATACTATATTACATATCAGAGGAAATCTCAGAAGTATTACTTTGTAAAATGAGAGAAGAGTCTACAAGTGGACACCACACCCAGACAACTTTGTCACAAACTATCATATCTCCCATCTATTCTTCTAAAGGCCCATTCATCTTTCCTAAAAGCCATTTAATCTCCCCTAAAAGAGGAGAGGAGGGTCTTCCTACTCCACTGTCCTGGCCACTCCTCAAACATTCTCTTGAATAGTATTTGCATCCAAACCTAGTAATAAACATATGCTAAGGCCAAATAATTTGGCCCTCCTCCCCTTTCCCTATTAATTTGGTATGTAATCCTAAATTCTAAAGCCACATCTTTTTTTTTTTTTTTTTTTTTTTTTGTGGTACGCGGGCCTCTCACTGTTGTGGCCTCTCCCGTTGTGGAGCACAGGCTCCGGACGAGCACAGGCTCCGGACGCGCAAGCTCAGCGGCCATGGCTCACAGGCCCAGCTGCTCCGCGGCATGTGGGATCTTCCCGGACTGGGGCACGAACCCGTGTCCCCTGCGTCGGCAGGTGAACTCTCAACCACTGCGCCACCAGGGAAGCCCAAAGCCACATCTCTGAGTTACTCATTTTTCCTGGGTGTCTCCGATGTATACATGAAGTATACATATTAATAATCTTGTTTGTTTTTCTTTTGTTAATCTTTTTATTACAGAGGTCTCAGCAAAGAACTCAGAAAGGTAAGGGAAAATTAATTTTCCTTCCCTATAATACATATATAATTATACCTTATAATTTTATACCTATAAAAAGCCTTGCAAACTGTGGATACAATCATGTTCTATGAGTGTCTGAAAATGCTTTCAGTTTTTTGTTAAGTTGCCCTGATCAGTAAGACAAAGAGGAAATATTTACCCAACTGACTTTCAGAATCAAGATTATAAGATCACATTACATTTATATGTTTCTGGTCATAACTGTGAGGTGGCCTAAGGTAGGAGCCCAGCCAAGATGAAAAATGTTCTGGACAATGACCAAACTACACAGCACCACTTCTCAAGGTTCAGGTTACAGGGCCCCTTCCAGATGCTAACAATATTATAATGTGATAAGTAACAGGTGGATCCATTTAGAAAAGAGTAATTAGCAGTTCATTATCTTGTGATTTAGCCAACTCCACCCTAATTGAAGATCTGGACAGGAATTTGAGGGGAATTTGTGAGGTGGACCAAGGATTGGATCACAGTGAATGGACCTAAATTTTAGCAAAAGAAGTTATACTGAGCACCTGTACATGATGAGAGAACTTCTTGGATGCAATACAAGTGTATTATTTCTTCCACTTATTTGAACAGTCTTTTCAAATTAACCAAGCTGTTTTATGTATTCTTGTGACCTCACTTTGCCTGTCAAAACTGTTACAGGAAAAGAAACCTGTTCTGAGAAACCAAGGAAAGCCTTTGTGAATTGTCTGGGGATTGGAGTAAACATTGTAGCCTGTTGATTAGGGTGTTCTCTCAGATCCTTCATTCTGTTAAAGAGGGTCAAGCCCTCATTCAGGAGGATGAAGAATAGAATTGGAAGTCAATAAACTCGAATTACAGTGGAAAGAGGAAGAAAAGAAACCTAGCATGAATTTAGGAAAACTGGAGGATTGTATTCCAGACTATCAGGGCTCCTAAAATCCTCTTTAGAAAATCAATAGTAACATCTAGGCAACATTCTACTAAAAGGAATTCCTAAAGTGCTTATAAAATCCTGCACCTTCCAGTTGGGAGCTTTGACCTTAGGCCTTTGTACATTGACACATGTATTGATTTCTTCCCCATTGTCCATGAAGTGCTTTTATTTTTTTAAGAGTACTATACTATGTTGTGAATCACAAACACCTTGCCGTTTACATAACTGGGAAGTTACTGTTTTCTTATTACCTCAGAACTCAGGACAAGAAATAACAGTAAAGGGCTTCCCTGTTGGCGCAGTGGTTGAGAGTCCGCCTGCCGATGCAGGGGACGCGGGTTCGTGCCCCGGTCCGGGAGGATCCCACATGCCGCGGGGCGGCTGGGCCCGTGAGCCATGGCCGCTGAGCTTGCGCATCCGGAGCCTGTGCTCCTCAACGGGAGAGGCCACAACAGTGAGAGGCCCGCGTACCGCAAAAAAAAAAAAAAAAAAAAAAACAGAAATAACAGTAAAAAGGAAAAAGAGGCTAGGGTAGTGTTTGCCCTGAGCTCTGTTCCTTTAACAGTAGTCTTAATTGACATATTAACCAGTTTCATGATGGAATCAGTTTTTTTGATTGGGGTATAGTTGCCTTACAATGTTGTGTTAGTTTCTGCTGTACAATGAAGTGAATCAGCTAGAGGTATACAGATATTCTCTCCCTCTTGGACCTCCTTTCTACCCCACCCCCATCCCACCCATCTAGATCACCACAGAGCACCAAGCTGAGCTCCCTGTGCTTTACAACAGGTTCCCACTAGCTATCTGTTTTACACATGGTAGTGTATTTATGTCAACCCCAATCTCTCAATTTATCCCACCCCTCTTCCCCCCAGGTCCACATGTTTGTTCTCTACGTCTGTGTCTCTGTTCCTGACTTGCAAATAGGTTTATCTGTACCATATTTCTAGATTCCACGTATATGCATTAGTATATGATATTTGTTCTTCTGACTTACTTCACTCTGTATGACAGACTCTAGGTCCATCCACATCTCTACAAATGACTCAACTTTGTTCCCTTTTATGGCTGAGTAATATTCCATTGTATATATGTACCACATCATCTTTATTCATTCATCTGTTGATGGACATTTAGGTTGCTTCCATGTCCTGGCTATTGTAAATAGTGCTGCAATGAACATTGCGGTACATGTGACTTTTCAGTTATGGTTTTCTCAGGGTATATGCCCAGTAGTGTGATTGCTGGGTCATATGGTAGTTCTATTTGTAGTTTTTTAAGGAACCTCCATACTGTTCTCCATAGTGGCTGTATCAATTTACATTCCCACCAACAGTACAAGAGGGTTCCCTTCAAAAAGAGTCATGTACCACAATGTTCACTGCAGCTTTATTTACAATAGCTAGGACATGGAAGCAGCCTAAGTGTCCATCGACAAATGAATGGATAGAGAAGATGTGGCACATATATACAATGGAGTATTACTCACCATAAAAAGAAACAAAATTCAGTTATCTGTAGTGAGGTGGATGGACCTAGAGTATGTCATACAGAGTGAAGTAAGTCAGAAAGAGAAAAAAAAGTAAAAGTAATACATATATATGGAATATATATTTAAAAAAATGGTTCTGAAGAACCTCAGGGCAGGACAGGAATAAAGATGCACACGTAAAGAATGGACTTGAGGACACGGGGAGGGGGAAGGGTAAGCGGGGACGAAGTGAGAGAGTGGTATGGACATATATACACTACCAAATGTAAAATAGCTAGCTAGTGGGAAGCAGCTTCAAAGCACCGGGAGATCAGCTCAGAACTTTGTGACCACCTAGAGGGGTGGGATAGGGAGGATGGGAGGGAGATGCAACAGGGAGGAGATA
>RJWK010042397.1:0-19181 GCA_004363435.1 Platanista minor
TCACTTTAAATATGTCCTGCCAGTCCCTTCTGGCTTGAAGAGTTTCTGCTGAAAGATCAGATGTTAACCTTATGGGGATTCCCTTGTGTGTTATTTGTTGTTTTTCCCTTGCTGCTTTTAATATGTTTTCTTTGTATTTAATTTTTGATAGTTTGATTAGTATGTGCCTTGGCGTGTTTCTCCTTGGATTTATCCTGTAAGGGACTCTCTGTGCTTCCTGGACTTCATTAACTATTTCCTTTCCCATATTAGAGAAATTTTCAACTATAATCTCTTCAAATATTTTCTCAGTCCCTTTCTTTTTCCCTTCTTCTTCTGCAACCCCTATAATTTGAATGTTGGTGCGTTTAATGTTCTCCCAGAGGTCTCTGAGACTGTCCTCAGTTCTTTTCATTCTTTTTTCCGTATTCTGCTCTGCAGTAATTATTTCCACTATTTTATCTTCCAGGTCACTTATCTGTTCTTCTGCCTCAGTTATTCTGCTAATGATCCCATCTAGAGTATTTTTAATTTCATTTATTGTGCTGTTCATTGTTGCTTGTTTCATCTTTAGTTCTTCTAGGTCCTTGTTAATTCTATTTCCAAGGTTTTGCATCATGTTTACCATCATTATTCTGAATTCTTTTTCAGATAGACTGCCTATTTCCTCTTCATTTGTTAGGTCTGGTGGGTTTTTATCTTGCTCCTTCATCTGCTGTGTGTTTTTCTGTCTTCTCATTTTGCTTATCTTACTGTGTTTCGGGTCTCCTTTTTGCAGGCTTCAGGTTCGTAGTTCCCATTGTTTTTGGTGTCTGTCCCCAGTGACTAAAGTTGGTTCAGTGGTTTGTGTATGCTTCCTGGTGGAGGGGACTAGTGCCTGTGTTCTGATGGATGAGGCTGGATCTTGTCTTTCTGGTGGGCAGGTCCATGTCAGGTGGTGTGTTTTGGGGTGTGGCCTTATTATGATTTTAGACGGCCTCTCTGCTAATGGGTGGGGTCGTGTTCCTGTCTTGCTAGTTGTTTGGCATAGGGTGTCCAGCACTGTCGCTTGCTGGTCTTTGAGTGAAGCTGGTTGCTGGTGTTGAGATGGAGATCTCTGGGAGATTTTCGCCGTTTGATATTATGTGGGGTTGGGAGGTCTCTTGTAGACCGGTGTCCTGAAGTTGGCTCTCCCACCTCAGAGGCGCAGCACCAAGAGCCTTTCATCCACACGGCTCAGAATAGAAGGGAGAAAAAGTAGAAAGAAAGAAAGAAAGAGAGAAAGAGAGAGAGAGAGGGAGGGAGGGAGAGGAAGAAAGGAAGGATAAAATAGAATAATGTTAGCTAATATAAAATAAGGTTATTAAACTAAAAAATTATTAAGATAGAAAAAAAATTTTTTTTAAGTTAAAAGAAACAAAAAAAAGGCAGATAGAACTCTAGGACAAATGGTGAAAGCAAAGCTATACAGACAAAATCTCACACAGAAGAATACACATACATACATAAAAAGAGGAAAAGGAGGAAATCAATCAATCAATCAATCAAGCAATCAATCTTTCTCTCAAAGTCCACCTCCTCAATTTGGGATGATTTGTTGTCTATTCATATATTCCACAGATGTAAGGTACATCAAGTTGATTGTGGGGATTTAATCTGCTGCTCCTCAGGCTGCTGAGAGAGATCTTTGTTCGCGCAGCTCCCGGGGCTCAGCTTTGGATTTGGCCCCGCCTCTGCATGTAGGTCGCAGGAGGGCGTCTGTTCTTCACTCAGACAGGACGGGGTTAAAGGAGCCGCTGACTCCGGTGCTCTGGCTCACACAGGCCGGTGGGAGGGAGGAAGACGGAGTGTGGGGTGAGCCTGCAGCCGCAGAGGCCAGCTGGACATTGCACCAGCCTGAGGCGCGCTGTTCGTTCTCCCGGGGAAGCTGTCCCTGGATTACGAGATCCTGGCGTTGGCGGGCTGCACAGGCTCCGGGAGGGGAGGTGTGGAGAGTGACCTGTGCTCGCACACAGGCTTCCTGGTGGCGGCAGCAGCAGCCCTAGTGTCTCAGGCCCTTCTCTGGGGTCCTCGCTGGTAGCCGCGGCTCACGCCCATCTCTGGAGCTCCTTTAAGCAGCGCTCCCAATCCCCTCTCCTCGCGCACCAGGAAACAAAGAGGGAAGAAAAAGTCTCTTGCCTCCTCAGCAAGTCCAGATTTTTTCCCGGACTCCCTGCCGGCTAGCCGTGGTGCACTAACCCCCTGCAGGCTGTGTTCACGCCGCCAACCCCAGTCCTCTCCCTGCGCTCCGACCGAAGCCTGAGCCTCAGCTCCCAGCCCCGCCCGCACCAGCGGGGGAGCAGACAAGTCTCTCGGGCTGGTCAGTGCAGGTCGGTGCCGATCCTCCGTGCGGGAATCTCTCCGCTTTGCCCTCCGCGCCCCTGTTGCTGTGCTCTCCTCCGCGACTCCGAAGCTTCCCCCCTCCGCCACCCGCAGTCTCCACCTGCGAAGGGGCTTCTCAGTGTGTGGACACCTTTCCTGCTTCACAGCTCCCTCCCACTGGTGCCGGTCCCGTCCCTATCCTTCTGTCTCTGTTTTTTCTTTTTTTGTTGTTGTTTTCTCTACCCAGGTAAGTGTGGAGTTTCTTGCCTTTTGGGAGGTCTGAGGTCTTCTGCCAGCGTTCCGTAGGATTTCTGCAGGAGTTGTTCCACGTGTAGATGTATTTCTGGTGTATCTGTGGGGAGGAAGGTAATCTCCGCATCTTACTCTTCCGACATCTTGTCTCTAATCTCCATGGATCTAGATTTTAAGAGCTTGAAGGAAATCTAAGAATTTCCAAGTCCACTTCTCTCATTTTGTAGATAGGAAACTGAGTCCCAAAGAAGCTGAGTGACTCTGAGGGTAACATAGCAGAGCCTGCAGTGAAGGCCTCCTAGATTCTAGTTCAGTGCTCTTTACAGTAATTAGTAATAAAGTAACTTTTACTCACAAGACAAAATTTGAGTCTATATCTACAGATCGTCAGCCAATATCCATAGATATGTCATTGTCTGCCTTTGTAATGCAGACTTTTTCAAAGATCAGAAGGAATTGGAATTGATATCCAAGAATATACTCAAAGGCACCTCGATATTTTTCAGATATCAGTACCTCTGGGAAGAATAGGAAAAGCAAATAGGATATTGTGGTAGGCAGAATAATGGCCCCCCAGGGATGTCCACATCCAAATTCCTGGAACCTGTGATTGTTAACCTTATATGGCAAAAGGGATTTTGCAGATGTAATTAAGGTTAAGGACCTTGGGGTGGGGAGAATATTCTGGATTATCTGGGTGGGCCCGACTCTAATCACTTGGATCCTTAAAACTGGAAGAGGGAGGCAGGAGAGTGTGTCTGAGAGATGTATGTGAAGACTGATTCCACTGTTGATGGCTTTGAAGCTGGAGAAAGAGGGCCAGGAGCCAAGGACTTTAGCTGGTTGTCTTTAGCTGGAAACAGCCCTTAGTTTACAGCCAGCAAGAAAACAGGTATCTTGGTCCCACAAAGGCAAGCATACTGAATTCTGCCAGTAAACCAAGTGAACAGGAAATATATTCTCCTTTAGAGCCTCCAGAAAGGAACACATTCTGCCAACACCTTGATTTTAGTCCAGTCAGACCCATACCAGACTTCTGACCTATAGAATGTAAACCGATAAAGTTTTCTTGTTTTAAACCACAAAATTCGAGATAATTTGTTATGACAGTAATAGAAAATTAATGGAGATAATGCAACCACTTAATTTATTATCTTCCTGGATTTTGACTAAAGAAAGTCATTGAGAAAAGTAGCTGTACTATACCTAGGAGATTTGGAGAATATTTGACCCTTTTTGAACAATTTAAGTACTACTGCTCATGACCGCCTTTCTCTGTGTCACAGTCTTTCTAAATTCTAAACTTCTCCCCATAATTTCCTCCACAGTGAGATTCGGTGTAAAGCATGGGTTTCTTTAACCTAGATTACCATTTACTTCTTGTGTGTTTCTTAACCATTATACTGGTATTATCATAAGGTGGAGGCTCCACTGTCAGGGCAAGGAGGAGGGGTGCGTGTTCAACCTTTACTGAAATCTTGTCTTTTTTTTTTTTTTTTGCTGTACGCGGGCCTCTCACTGCTGTGGCCTCTCCCGTTGTGGAGCACAGGCTCCGGACGCTCAGGCTCAGCGGCCGTGGCTCAAGGGCCCAGCCGCTCCGCGGCATGTGGGATCTTCCCGGACCGGGATACAAACCCGCGTCCCCTGCATAGGCAGGCGGACTTTCAACCACTGCGCCACCAGGGAAGCCCATGAAATCTTAAGTCTTGATGAGGCATTCAGCAGTGTTCTTCTCAGCCTCCATCTCACTTGTGAACATGTTCGTGGTTCTGCTGGTTTCTTCTCTGGGTTTTATTTTCCCCAAAGTCATTTTGTTAGTAAATAATAAAGCCAATCTTTGAACCTAAGCAGTCAAGCTCCACTGCACTACACTGCAATTTTAACACTGTTGTCCAAGGGAAATGCCCAATAGAGTGACAAAATAAAGACCGTGATGTAAACAAGAGGTAGGTCATTTAAAGTTAATGGCCCCGGTTTGGGCACTTGGTTAGGACAAAGAGGCAGATTCAACAATTTAAAAAATCTTATTCAACAATAAATGCTTCTGGTGCATTTATTTTATTTTTTCTTCGATATTAGGCATCTGAGTTGTCAATATTAAACACCTCTAACTGTAGCCCTCAGACCAAATTTTTTTTGTAAATAAAGTTTTATTGGAAATAAAGTTTTATTGGAACACAGCCACACCTATTAATTTATGTATTATCTCTGCTGGCTGCTTTTGGATGATAATGGCAGAGCTGAGTAGTTGTGACAGAAACCATATGGCCCACAAAATAATTAGTATCTGGCTCTTCACAGAAATTGTACAGACCTCTGTTCTCTAATGTCAACAGATGTGATTTCTAAATCTTTTATATGCACATTACCAAATTGTCCTCTACAAAGTTTGCACCACTCATTCTTCCACCAGGAAAGTGAGCTAATTCATCATCCTGGTCAGCCTCAGATATGACCATAATGCCCATTTTTGACCAGCTTTGAGATACGATCCCTCCATTTTTCTGAATTTGCATCATGAATAACAAAGAAACCAAAACTCAGATATATAAGACTTTAGAAAAATGTCTGTGGTGTCTCCTCCCTCTCTCCCTTCCTTCCTGTTGTTGGAATGTCACTCTGGAACCGAAGAAATGTTTTTCAAGTCATTACCCCATGTGATAACTCCTGCAGTGGGATTTTTCATGCATAAAAATAATGACAGAAAATAATGATATGCATTTTAACATATGCATCAGAAACTAAATTAAAAACCACAGACGTCATAGCACAATGGATTAAAAGAAATTCTCAGCAGAGAGTTGTTTTGAAAAACAAAAGGTGGTAATTCAAATTAAAGACAACCTTTTGTCAGGGGTGTTTATTATTGTTTTTCAGCTGTTCAACATTAGAGCTCTCTTAACTTCTTGAGAATTCCCTTCTTTATGAGTTTGGGTGGGACAACAGAGCTCATTATATCAGGTACATTTTTTGCTCTTTCTTATAGCAAGAGAGATCTAGGCTGTTTATGACTACCTGACTTACAGAGAACGCGCTCTTGTGGTCACACAGCTGCAGCAGGAGCAATTTCATGAAGGAGCCATGCCGTTGATACTCCTGGTGGCATCCAGGGCACATGGGCACATCAGCAGTATTGGGGCATGCAAGCTTCAGTCTGTATTGTTTTGCAGTGGTGTCCACAGGGTACTAATCCAGCTTTGCTGTGTGTTTGGGACGTGCTACATGGTTATGTAACTTCTGAATTTTGTTCTCCAGCCTGTGAGCTCCTGAATATCCTTCAATTACTTCCCTTCCTGCTTGAATCAGCTCAAGCTGGTTTCTGCTTTCAAGCTGGCAACTAGGAATTCTGACTCTAGAAACGTTCTGGAAGCATAGTGTTAGCAGTAAGCTACAGTGATCTTCAAACACTTTTTTTGTTCTTTTAGCTTCTAAATTTTTTTAAACTAAAAAAAGTTTTAAACTGAAACCTCCTTATACAAGCTTACTTTAAAATCCTAAGTTTTTGTATTATAAAATTATTAATTATAAAGAATGTAATTCCTGTCACATAGTATTTTATGTGCTTTAACTGTATTTTCTTTCAAACCTTGGAGTTGCAGATTTAACTTAAAGTTTATGGCAAAGCCCATACTTTTCAAACCCATCAACTGACTTTATTTTCACTTTAAATATGTTACCATGCATTCTGTGAAAACTGCTGGAAAGTCAATCCACCATGAGCGCTAAACCTCCCTGCACATCCTTTCTGGGTGTGCTGCAAATGCAAGGCCTTGGTCATTCTTTTTACCTAGGCTAATTGTATGACACTTCCAGCTCCATTTTTAGGTAAGTAGGTGTATAATAATGACCATTTTCTAATTCTTTCAAATCTATTTCAGTGTGCTCCAGTGACTTGGAGTTGTTGATATGTGCATCTGTGTTTGAGGGCTTTTTCTATGTATGTGTGGCAGGCTGGAAATGCTGTGGGATTAACATCCTCAGAAAGCCGTCTTCAGTCAGTGACTGACAGGAAGGTTTGTAGATACCTCATCCCCATCATCAACCAAGTGGGGTAATTCAGGTGGGATATCTCCAGTCATTCAACAGAGTAGCTGGCTTATAGTGCACCTTTCATTGGCTGCCTTCCTTCCTTGTAACACTTCTCCACTCCCTTACTGGCTTTCCCTAAATAAACTACTTGCACTTGAATTCTTGCCTCAGGATCTGCTTTTGGGGGAACCCAAACTAAGACAAAGATCATAAATACTTCTTCCTTTCAAAGGGGCCTGTATCCTACTTGAGTTTGAGGCTAGCCATAGCCTAACTGCAGTCCTTATCATCTCATTTCATCTGATCATCTTTTACATGATGCAAAGGATGGGATGGGGCTTCTGCTCCTCTCCACAGATCTGTGCAGGCCTCTGTAAATATCCCTGGGTAAGCAATCACTGCTGCTGCCAAAGTTGGTTTAAAGTGGGTTGTTTACTCAAAAATGAAATACCTATCTCTGGTACCTTAGCCAGGCTGCTGCCCTGAAGCTTCAGTTAGGCTCCATGATGCAGCAAGAAATGAAGCACAGGAATGACCCCGTTATCTGACTATAGCACAGGAGCTCATCTTTGTCCCTCACACCACAGTGATCTAGATGTGGCGTTCAGAAGCCTGGGCTAAACTCGGTTTGGTGATTTTGGTCATGGAGAGGAAGGTTTGAGCTACCCATGCTTCTTTACTGGGGTAATTGGGTGTGGGATACTTATTCTGTAAAGGCCCAGAGCTTACAGAATAAGTCACTCATGTAGGCATTGCCAATACTAGTGGCAGTCATATACTTAAGCAAAAGGCTTCTCCAGTCTTCCCCAAATCATGTTGGGATGGTGACAGTTTAACCCACCTTTTTGTGAGACTATCCCTATCATATTACCCCTCTGAGTCCAGGGATCTCTTTATAGACCTTTCTGTTCAGAAGAGTGTCTTAGGACAGAGTCCCCAGAAGTACAACTTGAAGCAAGGATTTATTTGTATGTGATTTATTAAGGAAGTGTTTCCAAGTGAAATCAGTAAAGGAAACGAGAGAAGCAAGAGGGGAAAGGGGAGAAACCAACATGGGTGAGTTTGCAGGCTAGGTTTCGCTGAGGGTAGCTTCAGTCTGACCCCACGGGGAATGCTGCTGTGTGAGTTGACGCCATGTAGTAGTTCTGTCCTCATTCGAGGCAAGGGAACTGGGCTTTCAAAACCTCCCACCTGTCACTCTTCAGGGAAGGCTCAGGAGGCAAGTTTCCAGCCCATTGTGAATGAGGGAAAAGCCCAGCCAGCCCAAGGGTAGGTAGGATTCCAGAAAAGAATGTAGGTCTGGCCTCTGGAAGTAAATGCACATGAAGCCAGGAGAGAAGTGCACAGAAACCACGAAAGCAATCTTAGGAAATCTGGGTGGAGCGCTGACAATGTGCACTTTAGTGGGCGATTCAAGGTTCTAGTCCATTTAAGTTTTGGGGATATTTGAAGTAGGGAAATGTTAGGAGGGTCAGAAGATAATTCCAATTTTGTAAAAGAGATTTATAAAACGTATTTCCACTTCTTAACAAGGTGTTCAGCCCCAAAACATTCATTTGTGATCGAGGCAATTCTTTTGTTACATGGTCGGAGATAAGAAAGGGACTTGTAGAGGATCATGCACCATACAGAATAAATTTCTTGTGACAACATTAACAAAGCCTTACATTATTGGAAACATTTCTTGGCACACTTTATTATTGGACTTTTCTTTAATATATATGTAATCCAAGTTTGCCCAGGAGTTGTCGTCATAGCTTGAGGGTACAAAGGAAGTCATAACAACAACAACTCAGATTTCTCTCGTTCATGCCTAATCTGCCTCATGCAGGATTTCCATAACCCATTCAAAGTCTTCTTGGTCATTCTGGGAGTCCACCTGGGATTTTTTTTGCAATAACTCACCAAGAGTCTTTTCATTTCTTCTATTCTGTGTTTCTTTATTGATCACTGAGACTTGGGCGTTCTCTTCATGGTGGCCATCCCTACCAGCACCAGGACTTATGCTTGTAGTGACAAGATGAATGTCTGGTGGGGTGTGGGTAGAAGGGGGCTGTCTTCCAAAACTTCCAGAGCTTCAGGCTGTCAGGGTTGCCAAAATGATCACCTATTCTCAATATCTTCCCTGAGCTAAAGCCATACTGCATTCAGATCATTAGTGAGGAGGATGTGTCTCTCCTTGTCTCTAGCAGAGCTTGTAGTTGGGTTCTGAAGGAGTGCTGCATGTGCACCCAGGTCTCAGAATCCTTGTGAAAACAACTCTTTCTTCTGTCTTTAGCTGTCTCCCTGTCCTCAGAGTTTAAACATGACCATGGGGATGGGTGAAGAAAAAGACCCTCTTCTAGTTTCTTTCCACTGCATGCAAATGAACTTATGCAAACAGATGACTGTAAACACATCAGAAATGCCCAGAAATGCCCAGTCGGGCATTCTGAATTCTAACAGTTGATACACCTTTATCTTAAATTATCTTCCTATGAACACCCTTCCAAAGAGACACACACACACAGGAGACCTCTCTATAAATATAAATATTGCAGAGGGTTTTAATTAGTTCCACTCACTTATTCAAAATTTTTTTAATGAAAGTTTGACATGCCAAAAAGTTATTTGATACAGTATCGAATAAGACACGCTTTTCTTAAGTAGCTAACCATTCTCCACAAGAATAGTAAACCGTGTGTGTGTGTGTGTGTGTGTGTGTGTGTGTATGTATGTATCTCTCATAGGAAAGCAAAAAGAAAAGTATGCAGTGGTGTTTTTATCACACAGTTACGGCTGGCAACAGTGTCTCTCTTTGCATAGCTAGGCTTCTTAGGCCCATTGTGGTTGGTATTTCTTGCTGCTTTAGGTTGCCAAGTTAACTGGGTATGAGGAGGACACTACTAGATGGAGACCCTTGTTTCCTGACCATTATCAGTTCTACAAACATTGGTGGCAGAGTGTCAGCTCCTGCTCTTGATTTTACCCTGTAATGAATGACATAACTTTTAAATAAATAGAAGTAGATGAGGTGGTTTTCCCTGTGGGTTTGGCTTGGCAGACATTGGAGTAGAGTTGTGTACAATTAGCTCAGGTTGTAATGGAGGCAGCATCTTGCATGGAATCACAGGAATTGGAATGTTCCAATTTTAGCACTTCAGCAATTTTAGTGGATTGTTCCTTGTATCCAAGAGGTAGACCTCTAGCCTGTCTGTACTGTGTTTTAGAAATCCTCTAGAACTAATGCTCATTTTATATATGGATAAACTGATTAAAGAATGTGGTTAAAAAACCTGCCCAAGATTACACAAATAACTCTATGGTAGAACTGAACCAGGACTCAGCTCTCCTGACCATAATACTCCTTCCAGTCTTCCAAGTTACCTCCCCACGTGGGCGGCCGGCTTTTGGTTGCAAATAATGGAAAACCTGAACCAAAGTGGATTAAGAAAAAAAAAAAGGCAAAGGTTTATATAAATTCATGTAACCGAATTGTCCACAGACTCAGAATTCTAATTTTAGGCTTTGTCAGAGTCTTGATTTATAGGTTCATGATGCCGTCGGGACACCAACTTCATTTTGAGTCTTGCAGCTCTGTCCTCCTCTGGGTGCTGGACTCATGTATATGCTAGATCTCCTCATGGTAGCGTTAATGGGCCTGACATTCTTCTCACACTATGTCAGGTCCCCGAAGCTCTCACAGAAGAGCACAGAAACTTCATTCATTGGAGGACTTAGTAAGTTGCTCACATTTCATTGGTCAAAATGTGATACATGCCCACCCCTGAACCAGTCACTGTGATCAAGTGCAAGATGCTCTGCTGGACTTAACATGGGGGTGGGATCTACCCTCTCAGCCACACAGCTGCTTTCTACTGGGGATGGGTGAGGAGTTCTCCTGTGGAAAATGAGGTCCTTTTGGTTGGAAAAAAAGGGGAAATGGATGCTGTGGAAGAAGCCAACAAGTATCCACTCTTCTTTAAGATGTATTTGAAACAAATGCAACAAAGCTCCAATATTAGTATACCTAAGTAGCTCAGAATTTTAGTTATATTGAGTTGAATCACAGTCCCTACATATCATAACTATAGTATCCAAAATATGATTAAAATGTCTATTTTTTCCTTTTGAGTTTGCTTGAGGTTTTTTTTAATATAACCATGAACCTAAATTTGGAAATAAAGATTTAAAGATAGTTGATATTTATAATTGCTGTCCTTTCAGTGAGAAGTCCTACAATCTTATGGTTCAGAATATAATATTTATTTTTTCCAGAGACCCATGCTCACAAACTTTCTGAACAAAAAGCATTACCCAGGACCACTGCCAACTCAAAGGACAGAAAAGCTTTTCTGAGGCTTTTCCTCCTGT
Organism: Platanista minor; assembly: GCA_004363435.1. NCBI lineage: Eukaryota > Metazoa > Chordata > Mammalia > Artiodactyla > Platanistidae > Platanista > Platanista minor. Next base: position 10,954 of record RJWK010042397.1, read on the forward strand.
GTTGTCTGCACCTGATCAGCTCCCCTACACATTTTCAAATAGCCTCTGAAAATAGACTCTTTGTAACCTTTCCCAGCAAACCCCGTAATTCCTTATTCTCTTTAATAATTACTTTCAAAGTTTTACCACATCTTAGGGTGCTATACACATTGAATAGAATGAGCTGTACAAAATAAACATTTTGGTGTAGGTCCAAAAGAACTATGCTTTTTATGTCTGAGAAAATGTTTTAAAACTCACCGCCTACACAGCAATAAATGGTTTAATGATAGTCCTTTAAGTGTGCCATCAGAAATGTTTTATAGAATTTCATGAAAGACACACTAGTTTATTTCCATGGAGAATGGGTTTCATTTTAAAGATACTATACTAAGGAACATTCCATACAAACAACTCATTTTCTATAGTCTTTTTTAAAAGTTTCTTTTAAAGGTTGAACTAGCATTCACATCAGGGTTTAATGAATCAGAGCAGTGCTGATGATTTCAACAAGGTAATATTTTTGCAATCTTCAGTAACAGGCCAGGATTGCATGGACTGTGTTAGACCTTACATAAGGTCTAACACAAGGGTACAAAACAATACATCATAATTTAGAAGCTGTGATAGTTAATGTTGTCATATATAAATAAGTAAAGTGGCTTAAACAGTGGTCTCTGATGAGCTTTGTTAGTAGGAATCAGCTTCCTGAGACTGCTAATTGTATTCATTTTGATGAGATTAAATTTCTAAGTTTGCAAAGTTGAAGGTCAGATCCTGAGTGGATGACTACATCAAGATGCCCGCTTTGTGGGGATCTGTCTGGGTGAGCATCACACCCGGGAAATCCCTAGCTCTCATGGCTCACCTTTTCTCAACTTTTCCAGCTCTGTTGTTCATGTTATTTGTGATTTGAACCAAGCTCCTAGAGTTATTTTATGCCATATTAACATATGAGATAGTTTACAGATATTCCCTTAAGGAAAAAAGGTATTTATTTCTGTCTTTTATTTTTGATAATATAAAGACTTAATGTTTTGCAAAAAAATTTTGAGTTATTTGAGTACCCACATGGCCTGAAACTGAAGTATCAGACAAACTAACTGGTTCTCATCCCCGCTACTGTGTGTCTTTCTCTTCTCTTTTTTCCTCCTTGCCACCTCTTTTGAATGAGCCATTTGCTCTCACTGCCTCCACTTCCTCGGTGCCAAGTCTCTCCTCTCCCCTCCTCACCGTCTGGCTCCCACTCCCATTATTCTACTGAAACTCTCTTCAAAATTTATGACTGATAACAGGCAGAGCTTCTTAATCCTCATTTCACTTGACTTGTCTGCAAAATTGGTTGCTGTGTTTTATGTCCTTCTTTTGAAAATATACCTCCTTCCTCTTCTGATGTCTAGAACCTACTGTCTCCATTTAATTTTCCTTTTTTAACATTCCCCACATTTTCCTTTTATACCCCTCTCTTTTGGTGTCTTTTACTGGAAGCATTTTTTTAAAAAGAACTATAACATGGCAGATAAAGCCGATCTACTATTCTTTCCCCCTCCTCTCTTCTCTCCTATTCTGAAGTTGTATTATCATTAACATGCGTTTCTACATTTTTGTGTCTGCATACAATGTATGTTACTTTGTTTTAAAATTCACATATCCGTATATCATAGCATCCTTTGCATACTGCTTTTACTGAACATTATGTATTTGAGATTAATGTATTTTGATATATCTAGATTTAGTTAGTTCATTTCACTTTCTCTGTAATCTTCCGTTTATGAATTAATAACAGTTTCAACTACCCTTTAAATACAGACTTTTCAAATTAAGACTTTTTTTTTTTTTTTTTTTTTGTGGTACGCGGGCCCCTCACTGTTGTGGCCTCTCCCGTTGCGGAGCACAGGCTCCGGACGCGCAGGCTCAGCGGCCATGGCTCACGGGCCCAGCCGCTCCGCGGCATGTGGGATCTTCCCAGACCGGGGCACGAACTCGTGTCCCCTGCATCGGCAGGCGGACTCTCAACCACTGCACCACCAGGGAAGCCCTAAGACTATTTTTTAGAGCAGTTTTAGGTTCACAAGAAAATTGAAAGGTACAGTTTTCTCATATAACTTCTGCCCCCACCACATGCATAACTTCCCCCATTATCAACATCTCCCAGCAGAGTGTACATTTGTTACGGTTTATGAACCTACACTGACACATCATAAGCACCCAAAGTCCATAGTTTACATTACCGTTCACTTTTGTTGTATATTCTGTGGACTTGGACAAATGTATCATGACATGTATCCACTGTTACAGTATCATATGGAGTATCATATGGAGTAATTTCACTGCCCTGAAAATCCTCTGTGTTCTGCCTGCTCGTCCCTTCCTCCACCCCAACCCCTGGCAACCACTGATTTTTTACTGTCTCCATAGTTTTGTCTTTTTCAGAAGGTCATATAGTTAGAATCATACAGTATGTAGCCTTTTCTGATTGGCTTCTTTTCGCTTAGTTCTACTCAATAAAGTATGGGTAAGGACACCGGCTGAGAGATAAAGGTGGAAAAGGTCAAGTAGAACATTATGAATGTAAAGCAAAACAAGTCATCTGTGTGATTCCTATGAGTACTAACACTTTCCTGTTTAGGTGCAAAAAAAAGTCTGAAGCAAGGTGAGTTCATACGTGGATTGGGGTTTTGTAAGGCAAACTCAGTTGAGGGAAAGAAGGAACTGGGAGTTGAAAATATTTGCAAAGGGGCACTATGTTGATGATAACGGAATCTGTGCTGAAGAAGGTGGGAAGTAATGACAAGGGAAGGATAATAAGAAAGTGGTGGGATGAAGGGATCAAATGTCCCCACGTCACTGCAGAGTCAAGTGGTTGTATGGAAGTACTTGTATCAGTGAACTGAATGCATAGCGATGCAGTAGGATGTTAGATCTTTCTATTTGAAAAGGTTCATATTTTTAAAGAGATGTAACGGTCTGGGGTGTGACCATAAAATAGGTGACTGAAAGGGAAAAAGGGAAATGTCAATGGAATATGGAAATCAGGAAATTGAGAAGCTGGGGCTTTTTGATGGGTCATCCACTTATTGAAATCACCAAAGATAAAGAACGGAAACCGGGTGGAATAGAAGACTCTTTTCGGGGAACAGAAGACTAGTGAATGAGGAAGTGTGACTAGGAGGTTGGCGGAAGAGTGTAAGAAGGTGTAGAAAGAGTGGTATAACCCAATGATGTTAGCATTAAGAGAACAGTGATTTTTGCAGGAGGGAAAGGGTGATAATTTTAAAGTAGCAAGAAACATACCTACCTCAGCTCCTGGCCCTGATGTTTGCTCAGGACCCAGGTAGGTTTCAAGTAAAGCAAGGAGGTGGAGGGAGTATTTGAAGAAAAAGGAACAGCTGGTCACAGGTTGGGGGGGTCACAGGAGACCCTGAAAGGGTTTGTGTGGGAAGGGAGGGAAGTGGAGAAGGTAAACAGAGTCTCTTTGGTTTGAGACTGTGAGAAAAAGAATGACTTAGGCTGGGACTCCTGAAGAATGGTGAGTTACTTGGGGATGTGAAAGATGATGGGATTGGTTGTGAGAGGCTCACCTTGTAATACTCTTGGTGGTGTGTTAGCTTCAGGCATTAAGTTGTGGTGTGGCCTCAGGACTGATAGTCTGTCAGGAGCTGAGAGTTCTAGAATCATCTGCCACAGTCAGTTCCGTTACCTTGGACGAGGCCCAAAACCTCTCAAAACCTCAGTCTTTCCACATATGCAATGAGTAGTTTATCTAAATAATCTTTGGAACTTCTTCAGGTATTTAAAATATCTGATAGTAAAGAAATGAGGTCATGCCACTGGTAAGTTTGCAGTACTAGAAATAAATATTCATCTTGCAAATCGATGATGTATCAGGAGCTAATATTAGGAAGAATGAGAACTATCTGAGAATTTATGCATCTGGTACCTTTGGCTTCAAAGCATGTTAATGATCTCAACAAAACAGATAAGTGACAGAACAATTCAGCATATTTTAGAGACATTTGGTTATGCCTTCCTGCTAAAGCAAATATACTTTGTAACTCATAAATATGAGTTAGTAATAGATTTATGATCTCTCAAATTCTAAATAGTAATTAAAGTTGAAACTGAATTGCCAACCCTTATCTCTCACCCTTCTTCCATTCTTTTGTCCCCCCCATCCAAACTGTATTATTTTTATTATAACAGTAGAATAATGCATGAATGAGACACTTGAAAGCATACAATCATAACTGGTGAAGGGAATGAGTTAGTAATGAAAATGCTTCTTCACAATTAACTTTTTAATATTTAGATGAATTTTCTAACCTATTTGGTTGAATTGATGGGCCACTTCAGTCAACTCTATAACCACACTAATAACCTACTGGTTAAAAACTGCTTATTTCAGTCCAAATTGTGGAACAACTTTGGGTCCAGTCAGATGATGAACCCTACTAGCTGAGGAGCTATTTTCCGAGTTTGGTGTCCTGGTAGGCATTTTGTTGAATGGCTTAGACTCTTCAGGGAGAAGGGTCTCTAAGGGTAAAAGCAGCAGAGCTTGAGCTTGGTTGGGAAAGGACATTGTGTAAAATAAAAGGGGGGCAATGTGGACATTAAATATTCCTTATTTGCAAATAAAAGCGCTGTATATTGGAGCTAAAAACCTTAGACATGTGAATTAATTTCACTCAGTTAAGCAAAACGTTAAAGTCAGAATATTTCAGTAGATGAAAAATATATTTGCATATGAATTAAAGTGATTAAGTAGTTTATCTTGTGATATTGAATGAAACTTTAAAATTTTGTTTGAGAAATATGGCATATTGAGAAATATGGCATATTAGCTTATTTCATCCTAGATATTAATTATACCTAGTTTGGGTAATTGGCCACTAGATGGCAGGGCTGTGACTAAAGAGCACAAGACAAATGGGCATTCGGTAGTCATAGGCAATTGAAAGAATCAAAACATGGAAAGCCTTGTAATACAATTTAAAAGCACAAGTTAAGCACATACTTACGTATTAGGATTTTTGTAAAGGCTGGAGATGCAAAAATGAATATTACATGTTTTCCATCACCAAAGAGGTGATAGTCTTGTAGCCAGATATATGTGTGGATTTTTTTTTAAGCACTATGATAGAATGCGATAAATACTATTACAGATTTTTTTTTTAATTTCAAAGTGTAATAGGAACATAGGGACTATTACAATTAATTCAGCTTAGGATGATGATGCTGAGGCAAGGAGTTCTTAGAAAATTATAGATAAGGTAAAATCTGAGAAGAGCTCATCTTTTTATAAAAAAACAAAACAAAAACATATTCTAAAGCCAAAAAGTACAGAGGAAACTTATCTTTAATTGTTATGGATAAAGTGGCAATTAAAAATTTTACATGTGATTTAAAAGAAAAAAAGAAAAACTAATTTCTCTCTAATCTTTACTTCTAATCCGGTGGTTCCCAACCAGGGACAGTTTGGCCTTCCTCAGCACATTTAGTGATGTCTAGAGACATTTTTGGTTGTCAGAGCTGGGGAGAGGATGCTACTGGCGTCTAGGGGGTAGAGATCAGGGGTGCTGCTAAACAACCTACCATGCACAGGACAGAAAGAAAAAATCACCTGGCCCAAAATATCAACAGTGCCAAGGTATTGTAAAATATAGGCACGTGTATCCGAGGTTTAAAATTGGACAAGAGGACACCAGTAAAAGTTCAGTATTTAGGAATGAGTGTGGTTTGAAACGTGGAAACTAGAATTTTTGTCTCAAGATGAGGAGCAGATGAGTTCTGGTGTTTGGAAGGAAAGGTTAGAAACAACACCTTGAATTAAAGATATTTAGGCGAGCCCACTCAACAGCATTTAAATGTGTAGGGTTCGAGCGAGGACAACAGAAGTTTAATCTTGCCTTGTCAAATAGGGCTGGAGGGTAGAGTGGCCAGAATTAGCACCATGGAACATGCAGACCAGGGTTTGGATCTCAGCTCTGGTGTTTATTAGCTGGGTGACTCATTTTACTTTCTGAGTTTTCACTCCTTTAAAATGGGGGATTTGTTGAAAGGATTAGAAATGTATGTTAAATAACTAGGACATACAAAATGCTTAATAAATGATATTTAACGTTATTGAGATATTGTTAGAGTCCTAACTATACTTCTCCTCCCACAGTTGTCTTCGTCCCTTTTGGAAAATTGGTTAGTCAGGATACAGCTATATTGCATCATAGTGAAAATAGAAAAACATATGAATTGTGGGATGTGAAGAGGAAAAGTGAATGACAAAACACAAACAAAACTTTTGCAAGACATCATTGGGAGAAATATTGAAAGCTGAGACAGAATCACCAAGATCTCTGAACAATATTCCTATCCGTTAGGGAGGATATAGCTGACATTTCTGTGAGGATGTGAGGGATGGGAGGGGTTGGAGGGAGGTGTTGCTGTGATTAGCCAAACACAGCCAAGTTAAATCCAACTCTGCTGCTCCTGCACCCACACAGCTGAACAGAATGAAGCACACAGTGATGCTCACTGCTCTCTTGCTCTCACAGCCACCGTCCCCAAGTAGGTGGCATTGCCCTGCAAGATGCTGTATATCCCCAACCCGTACTCCTTGTTGACTATTTCATACTTTCTGAACCTTTCTTTAAATCTTGAAGGCATCCTCCAACATAATCACTCAGCCAGTGACCTTGGTTCCCATTTCACTGGCAAAAGAGAAGCCTTCAGAGGAGGACTTCCATGAACTCTCACACCTCATCCATTTACCTCCTGCATCTGTGTGCATTCTCTCCACCTTCTTTCCTGTTACTAAAAATGAACCCAAACCATCTATACTCTTAGCCAAGGCTGACCTCTCAATGATGTACTATATTCCATCTCTTTTCACCTACTAAAGGCATGACTCCAGCAATTCTCACCCATTCTCTTGGGGCATAATTATTCCCTCTCTTTTAGATCATTTTCATCAAAATACCAACTGCTGTTATTTCTCCCATTTAAAAAAAAGCAAAAACGTTTTATTGTACCAGCTTCACCTTACTTTTTCTCTTTAAAACAAATGTCCTTAAAAGCATGCTCTATATTGACTGACTCACTTTCTCTACTTCCATTTTCCCTTGAACTCAATCCATTAGGCTTTCACCATCACTGCTCCACAAAAACTGCTCTCTTTAAGATTACCAGTGCAATTTGTATGGTCACAAATCCAAAGGTCAGCTCTCAAACCTCACCTTCCTTCAAGTACCAGCAGTATTTGACGTGGTTGGTTACATTCTCCTGCTTAAAACCTTTTCTTTACTTGGTTTCCTAGATGCCACACTTGGCTGGATTTCTTTCTGCTTTGTTTGCTGCTTCTCAATCTCTTTTGCTGTCCCTCGACACACTTCCTCTGCCAGCCTCTACACTTTGGAATGCCCAATTCTGAGTCTTCAGACCCCTTCTCTTTTCTATCTATACTCAGTCCCCTAATGATTGTGTCCAGTCTCAGGGCTTTAAATACCACGCGCTGATGACTCCCATGTTTATATCTGTAGCTTGAATCTCTATCCTGAACTCCAGGCTTGTTGCTCAAACTTCCTCTTCAACATCTTCAGTTGGAGGTTTAACAGCCATCTCAAAATTAATATGCCTAACACTAAACTCTGTATACAAACCCCCTTAACTCAGTTAGTGGAAACTCCATTCTTCCAGTTGCTCAGGCCAAAACTTTGGAGTAATGCTTAACACCTTTCTCTTTTATTTATCACATGTCACTTCTGAAGTGTCAGCAGATTTCATTGTTTGACTCTATTGTCAGTTATGTCTCCAATCTGCCTAATCTGTCCACTTCTCTCTACCTGTGTTGTTACTTTTCTGGTACAAGTCATTCTCCTCTTGCCTGGATCATTGCAGTGATCTCTTGGTTGGTTTTCCTGTGTCTTCTTTTAGCCTCTTCTCCAAATCTGTTTTTACACAGGAGTCAGAATAATCCATTAAACACTCAGATCATATCACCCCTCTGCTCAAGTTCTTTACTGACTTCCAATTTCAATCAGAACAAAAGCCAAAGTCCCAAATATGACTAAAAGATCCTGAGCAATTTGGTCCCCCATTAACTCAGACCTAATCCTTTACTTCTTTCCTTTGCTCACAAGTTCCAGCCACAACTGTCTCATCACTGTTTCTTGAATACTTCATGCACAGTCTTGCCTCAAGTTCTTTGTACTTGCTGTTTTCTCTGCTTTTCCACTAGATTCCCTTGTGGTTTCCCC
>RJWK010042398.1:0-19170 GCA_004363435.1 Platanista minor
TATATGTCCATGCCACTCTCTCACTTTGTCACAGCTTACCCTTCCCCCTCCCCATATCCTCAAGTCCATTCTCTAGTAGGTCTGTGTCTTTATTCCCGTCTTGCCCCTAGGTTCTTCACGACATTTCTTTTTTTCTTAGAGTCCATATATATGTGTTAGCATATGGTATTTGTCTTTCTCTTTCTGACTTACTACACCAGTAATATATGTTTATTATATAAAAATTAGAAAATACAGATACAAATAAATAAACTCCCTACTATTCCAGTTTCTCAGGGATATTTATGTTAATATGCTTCGTACATCCAATGTGAATTTCCTCTAACAATATATCACAAAAATAATCTGCAGCAACAAAAATTATTTTTCTGATTTTTAAATTAAGAATGAAAGATAGTTGGAAATTTAAAAAGGTGGATATCTGACATTTCATGGTGATGGAAACAAACTGATAGGGAATATTTAGTGTGTATATTACAATGTCCAATGACTGGAACTGTGTATAGGTATTTTCAGCTCTACCTGGATTAATGCAAAATGTATCAGTTGTGATCAGATTTGGTTATGTATATGAGAAAACCAGAAATTTCAGAGGTTTAAGTATTATAGCATTTATTAATATTCTCTGTCTCATATTATTGTTGCAAAGATTAAATAGTTTTCATACCAGACAGCACAGTCATTGGCATATAGCATGCTATGACTATTATTGTCAATATAATTATCATTACTCTAAAATTATCTAATATTATTACTAGATTAGATGGATTATTTTTTGAGTTATCAATCTTTTTTTCTAAGTGTCTTTCTGAACACCACAGTCCAATATTAAATTCAAAGGGAACCAGGATCTTCTCTTAAAAAATAAAACAGGGCTTCCCTGGTGGCCCAGTGGTTGAGAGTCCGCCTGCCGATGCAGGGGACGCGGGTTCGTGCCCCGGTCCGGGAGGATCCTGCGTGCCGCGGGGCGGCTGGGCCCGTGGGCCATGGCCGCTGGGCCTGCGCGTCCAGAGCCTGTGCTCCACGACGGGAGAGGCCACGGCAGTGGGAGGCCTGCGTACCGCAAAAAAAAAACCCCAAAAAACAAAAAAAACAAATGCTGCTCTTGAAATTACAGAGAAATGGAAAGAGAAAAAATATTAACTTGGTAAAGGCATGTAAGAGAATTTTCACTCTTCTTTTCACTTTGGCTTTTCTGAGGTTTGTCTGAGGTTCACATATACACTCCTAATGTAAACTGCTGTTCCTGTAAAATTCAGCAGGATTCAAAATGAGCAATAAATAAGATTGGGTAGATTCTCTTAGAAGAAGGCACAGATATCTTACCCCTGGCCTTCCCTCCACCACTCTCCCTTTCCCCCCAAAATTAAAGAAAGACTGGGATGAATAAAGCTGTGAATTTTAATTAAAATATTAAGCTTGAAAGACTGTCAGATTTTCTTAAGTTCAATTAAGTAGGATGAGATACTAGAATGGATGATGGCATAGGCTATTCAAAGAAAAATTGTTATATGTTTAAAGACTTTCTTCATAGTGACTGCATCAGGAATAAAACAGACCAAGCTGGATGAAAGAAAATATTCAGAAAATTATCAAAGAAAAGAAATCAGTGCCTTGGATGTCTGAAATTTCAGAATAAGAATACCCTGGAGATGTATAACAGTCATTTGAGAACGAGACTTTATGAAAAGAGGAACTACCCTGAATAATAATAAAATAATATAGTACTTTTCACTTCAGAGCATTTGGTAAATAGATATGAAAACTGTTTTGATCACATCATTCTAGCAGCAGAATTCATTAGGTGTTTAACCATTTAAAGTTACTATGCATAGGAGAAAATGCTGAAACAACAAAGTGCAATTAAATAGCCTTTTTTATTAATAAATAGAATTAATTACCCAATCTCAGAGGTGTTTTCTATTTCTTAAATTTTTGATTTGGACAGTGCATTTTGTGGAAACTTCACTGGTTACAACATTTTCTTGATTATATGACTTTCGGCAAGCTTTTCTGCATCTTGGTTTCCTCATCCTGAATAAAGTAATATATCTAAAGAAACTTTTTTAACAGCAAGGTACACTTTTTTAACAGTAAATGTAAGTTTTGATTGTGTCCAAGACTAATCTGGGCTCCTTGATTTTATAGAGAGGCTAAATAATACTTATACATATTGTACACCTAAGAACTTGTGAAAAAACTTGTTAACATATCTGAATGGAATAAAGAAACAGCCTATAACTTGTTTATTGTATTACTCTAGCACCAAATACATTGTATTCTAATTATTATTGAGTGTCACTGTCCCTTCTAGGACAAAACTAAAGTCTCTTGTGCCCCAAGAACTCTGCATTTAGTAAGCCCTTCTTACAGGTAAGTTGATGCCTGGTTGGTGTAAACCCTTCTGGAGGAAGGTGAAGACTAGGGTCCAGGGCTAGATGTCTATATATGATCAGATACAACTCACTAAACTAAGAACCTCATAAATCACACTCTGAGAGAGACCTGCATCTATAACTATTGACTAAATGAATACTTCTTAATGAGTCTTTTTCTTTTTTAAAATAAATATAAAATCTATTTATAATAGATATAAAATCTATTTATAATAGATATAAAATCTATACAAAATCATGTAAGTTTAAGTTATACAGTGTATTGATTTGATACATGTGTATATTATGATACAATCATCACAGAACTGTGCATGATTATAGTCAACAATGCTGTATTATATACTTGAAAGCTGCTAAGAGACTAGATCTTAAATGTTCCCACCACAAGCCTTTTGAATATCTCAGAAAAACTGTGGAATCTCTCCCCAGGTCAGGGTAAGGAGTACCGGGGGAGGGACATGAGACACAAAAAAACAAAATCCTGCATCTAATTTTAGAGGAGTCTCAAAACTATTGAAAATTATTGATGTACTCTCTAAAAGGTTCATGAACCTCAGATTAAAGACTCCTAACCTAAATTTCTGATAGGAGACAAGAATCAAGGGTATTTCTCTAGACAACTAATTTAATTACATTTCCACATACAGCAATTTCATATATTACTTTTCTATCCTATTTTTTCTCTTTAGCTTTTGAAGGTTTATTAAAATTAATTAAAAATTGATTTTTATTGCCATGTAAGTTATCAAAACAGTCTATTCACTAACATGTTCTAAGTTCTACTCTATCCATTCCAGTATTTGGAAGGGCTATTTCATCAAATCATGACAGGAAGCCATGTAAATCTGACTCAAGGGAGTAGAAAATCAATAACATAAATATTAGATATGTATATTAGATATATACATGCCTCTATGTGAAGATATGTATATGGAAAAATGTTGCTTATTACCTGTCTCCTTGCTTTGAGAGCAAGAATATTCATCTGTTTTATTCGTTGTTGTATCTCCAACATAAAACATAGCTCATGCCACATAGAGTGCAGTCAAAATATATTTATAGAATAAATGATTTAAGTATTAAAAATAAAAGGAAATTTTACCACTGTTTGCTTAAGTACATGGCTTTAGAATTTGTACCTGCTACCTTAGTACCAGTATATAGTTTTAATGTTGCTCATAATAGGTAAAATTTGCTTCAGCATAATAACATTCACCTCTATTGAATACTACTTTTTGTAATAAATATTGTTCCAGGTGCTTTATAAAATTACCTTATTAATGCTTACAGCAATCTGTAAAGTGAGTATCATAATGCCCATTTTATTAATCAAGACTGAAGTTTCTAACAATATTAAGGAAAAATAAAATCAAGTATTCAGAGGCTTTTCAATTTTATCCCCATCAGCCTTCACTTCAACCCTCATCTCTATCCCCATGAGAACCTAAAAAGTGGAAAAACTAATATAGTTAAAAAAAAAGAAAAAAACACCAAACTAACATAGTTCCAAGAAAGTTTGTTGGAAAAATTTTAATCACAGTTTCAATTTCATTACTTGTGATTGGTCTGTTCATATTTTATATTTCTTCCTGGCTTGGTCTTGGAAGTTTATACCTTTCTAAGAATTTGTCCATTTCTTCCAGGTTGTTAATTTTATTGGCATAGAGTTGTTTGTAGTAGTCTCTTAGAATGCTTTGTATTTCTGTGGTGTCTGTTGTAACTTCTCCTTTTTCATTTCTAATTTTATTGACTTGAGTCTTTTCCCTTTTTTTCTTGATCAGTCTTGCTAATGGCTTATCAATTTTGTTTATCTTCTCAAAGAACCAGCTTTTAGTTTTATTGATCTTTGTTATTGTTTTTTTGTTTGTTTGTTTCTATTTCATTTATTTCTGCTCTGATCTTTATGATATCTTTCCTTCTGCTAACTTTGGGGGTTTTTTTTGTTCTTCTTTCTCTAATTGTTCTGTAGGAGTTGTTCCACATGTAGATGTAGTTCTGATGTATTTGTTGGGAGGAAGGTGATCTCCCCGTCTTACTCCTCCACCGTCTTGAAGGTCCAAACATCTTTTAAATGAAGACAGTATCAAATATTTTGTTCTTCTTTCTCTAGTTCCTTTAGGTGTATGGTTAGATTGTTTATTTGAGATTTTTCTTGTTTCTTGAGGTAGGCTTTTATTGCTCTAAACTTCCCTCTTAGAACTGCTTTTGCTACATCCCATAGGTTTTGGATCGTCTTGTTTTCATTGTCATTTGCCTCTAGGTATATTTTCATTTCCTCTTTGATTTCTTCAGTGATCTCTTGGGTATTTAGTAATTTATTGTTTTGCTTCCATGTGTTTGTATTTTTTTACCTTTTTTCCCTTTAATTGATTTCTAATCTCATAGCATTGTGGTCAGAAAAGATGCTTGCTATGATTTCAATTTTCTTACATTCATTGAGGCTTGATTTGTCACCCAAGATGTTCTCTATCTTGGATTTAACTTGCATTCTGTCATTCTTCTTTGAATGTGACTGAAGAGTACATGGGAACGTAGTATATCTGAAGCCACGTCTATGCCCGAGTTCCCAGGAGAACAACTGGGATTCTAGTTAGATATATAACCATGGACAGATTGCTTATTACCTCTGAGTCTGTGTCCTCATTTACTAAATAGTGATAACCCTACCAGCCTACTTTCCAACAAGGGGAGTTCAGTGTACAATACTGATTAATGGACACAGTCATTCCTTATGAATAGTAAAGTTCTATACCTATGGAAGTTATTATTTCTGAATATGTAACTAACTATCACTTGGTTTAAGTACAATCAGGAGATTGAAGGCAAAGTGAAAATGTGCTTTCAAATTTTTATTGTTGTGACTGTAAGTTACTCATGTTAAGAGATGGCTAATAAACATGCTGCTAGATTGTAAATGAGAATGTACTTACTGCAGAATTCCAAGACAGGGGTGATGATTGTGGATTTAAGAGCCAGGAAAAGTTTCATCAAGAAGTAAAATTTGGTACTGGGTCTTGATTGCAAGGGAGGATTAAGAAACTTCATCAGGAGGAAGCTTGACATTATAAAAGGTCTGGAATTGCATCCTCACTCTGGTCTGTACTGACCCAGGTTATATCCAGCTTCACACATCTTGCAGAAAGATGCTTTTAAATTCATGGTACAGTTATTGCAGTCCTAATGCCAAAATTATAAACAGAAATTGTGGTTTCAAGGACTATTTGTTGATCATCTACCAGAAGTAAAGCAGAAAATGATGCAAATTATAAGGGGCAAGGCAAAATAGAAGTGATATTTACTGAGTGCCAATTCAGGGTTAAACACTGGTAGACGTTTTGCATAGATATCATCTAATTATCAGAAAACCTTGCAAAGTGAATATTATTTCCCTCAGCGTAGAAGTGAAGAAACTGGGGCTGAGAAAACTCAAGAAAATTTTTCAAGATTTTATAGCGTAGAAGTTATAGAGACAGGACGTTCACTCAAACCTATCCAAATTCAGTCTTCCTTTTTTCAAAGATTTTACAAGCTGGTGGTGGTGGGAGGGAGGATGGAACAAGTAGAAATTATCCACAAATAACAAAATACAAGACAGCATGTAATAAGTCCACATTGCCGATATTTAAATTAGGATAGACACTCTTGCTGAAACGGACTTAAAGTATAAGGAGATGCCCTATCTTTGGTAGGATTAGATCCAGGACAGGTATAGCAAGCAGCTTATTTACGTGATGAAAGACACTGTTTGTCTTAATCTCTGCCCAGTCATTCTCAGTGTTGCCTTTGATCTCAGGCTAAGAGTAAGACGGCACCAAGGATCATAGCCAGACCCAACAACATACAGTGGAAAAAAGAGATTCTTTCTTCATGTAACTCTGTCTTATTAGCAAAGAAGCTTACACTACAGACTTCCCAGATGTTCCTTCTTGTCTCACTGCCCATAAGTGGGTCATGTGCCCACTTCTGGATCATGTATAAGTAGGAGGAATGGGTTGCCCTTAATAATACTAGCAACAATGATCGAGCATTTACTAAGTGCAGACAATGTTCTATGTGCTTCACCTGCATTTCATGTTCATAAAAGCTCTGTGATATGGGTATTAATATTATTATGATTCACCACTTTAAAGTTGTAGAAACTAAGGAAGAGAGAGATTAAGTACTTTTCTCAAACTTAGGAAGTGAGCATGTGAGTCAGCCAAGTCAAGCCACTGAATCTGCACTCAATCTACACACTGTATTGCTTCATGTCATGCTACCCTTAAGCCAGACAGAACAGTTCTGGAGCTGGGAGTGAGGTATTTGTCGCTGAGGTTCATGGGAGGTAAACAAAACTGAGGTATTAGCTGAAAGAAGGAAAGAGATATACACTGAGAGATACCTGCAGATAAAAGAGAGATTACTTTATTCCTGAGATAGTCAGTGAAGACATTGTGGAGGAAGAGGCATGGCACAGCTTTTTGATAGATACGTAGATTTTCTTCTCTTTTATTAGATGAGTATGGGATAATTTTTTAAAAGCTAGTTTTATTGAATAATTATATACCAAACAATGTGCTTAACTATTTCATAGGCACTTTTTATTTAATTTTTACAACACCTTATAGAGTTATCTTTGCTTTTACCATGCTGATTTTGTAAATGAGGAAATATCAGCTTGGAGAAGTTAAAGTCCAAAACCCACCACTAGAAAATGGTAGAAGTAGGATTAAAACCCAGTTCTGACTCTAAAGTCTAGCTCTTATAAAGTCATTAGATTTCATGTAAAAAGTACATATTTGGAACCTGAGAAAGGAAATCCCCATAATTCAGTGCAAGCAGGAGCCCTGCATCAATTCATGATTATGAACTCAATTGACCATCTAGGCAGACATCCATGTAAATCCATTTCAAACCTCCTGATCTACCAACAATCAATAAAAGTAAATTTTAATATCTGTATTTCTCATCCTGATCTGTGATCCAAATTAAATAATTTGCCTGTCTGTCTCCAGCTAAACTTGTATAGAAGAGCAGAAATCAGGACTTTGATGGGACTCTGGATGTCTTTCCCTTCTCCGTGACTTAAGTGTTGCCAGAGGTAAGATTTCAGTCTTGCTGGGGATGCTGACCCCTTCTATAAATCCACTTTGGTTGTATTCACAAAGAATGAGGTTGCCTTGGAAGGCTTGAAGCATGGGCCATGCTAGTTTACAGGTTGCTTGCCAACAGATTTTAAGTAATTATAGCAGGTATGCTGTTTGGCTCCATTACAGACTTAATAGTGGGCAAATAAATATTTTTATAGCTTTACTACTACTTTGGATGTTGAAAATAAAATCCATAAAAATCTTTGGATACCATATGCTAAGTGCTGTCAAAGAGAAGAAAAATTGTCAGTCTGCAGTTCCAACTGTCACTTACACAGTTGCCTGTAAAGTGGGGTCAGAATTAAACTTTAGTGGACATTCCTCTAATTTTAATTGGCAAATATATACAAATGACAGTAACAACATGACCATTAGCAATGATCTCCAGATTAATGAATCTGTTTCATATCTGTTAGAATTTTTTTGAATGCTCAACTTGAACCCTTTTAATGGTTACTTAATTAAAGGGAATTAGAACTTTAGCAGTGTGACAATTTAATTTTAAAAAATGAGAGAGAAATGTCACAGCTACATTTTACATTCATTTTAATTTGAGAAAATGTATTATCTTCTTAGAGAATATAAAAGAAGAGCTGAAAAGCCTTTTCCCCCCAAAAAAAGTGGGCTATAATAACATGAATCACAAAGTTGCCTCATATTCAGTTGTCATTTAGTCAATGTTATTAACTTGGTTTTATAATAGCTTAAGGGGGTAGATTCTCTTAGAGTAATTCTATCAGTAAGAGCAAGTTCCTTAACCCCTGTTATAGCAAATCTCTTCTATTGATTTATAGGGCATGTGGCAAATGAGGAGAAATACAAAGCAATCATAATGTTATATGGAATATCAGACCTTAAAATCAGTTGGTCTTGAGAGCTGGGAGCTCCTCTTTGTGTTTCATTGCTACACAAAATTTCTAGTCTATTCATTTTAAGAGTTATTAGGGTATTTCAGATACAACTTCTAAATGCCACACACAATTTTAATTCCAATATGTTTTCGTTTCTTGGAGAGTACAATATATACAGCTATGAGTCCAATTTCCCACATGCACTGACATAGATGGCAGCAGTCCTCCGAAAGGTGTACATTTGGGAAGATGCACTCAGTGAAGAGCTCAAAATGTTTGATACTGTCTTCATTTAAAAGATGTTTGGACCTTCAAGACGGTGGAGGAGTAAGACGGGGAGATCACCTTCCTCCCAACAAATACAGCAGAACTACATCTACATGTGGAACAACTCCTACAGAACACCTACTGAATGCTGGCAGAAGACCTCAGACTTCCCAAAAGGCAAGAAACTCCCCACATACCTGGGTAGGGCAAAAGAAAAAAAAAACAAAACAAGAGAATAGGGACGGGACCTGAACCTCTGGGAGGGAGCTGTGAAGGACAAAAAGTTTCCACACACTAGAAAGCCCCTTCACTGTCGGAGACAGGGGGTGGATAGGAAGGAAGCTTTGGAGTCACAGAAGAGAGCACAACAACGGGGGTGCAGAGGGCAAAGCAGAGAGATTCCTGCACAGAGGATCAGTGCTGACCAGCACTCACCAGCCTGAGAGGCTTATCTGCTCACCCAGCAGGGCAGGTGGGGGCTGGGAGCTGAGTCTTGGGATTCAAAGGTCAGGTCCCAGGGAGAGAATTGGGGTTGACTGCATGAACACAGCCTGAAGGGGGCCAGTGTGCCACAGCTAGCCAGGAGGGAGTCTGGGAAAAGACTCTGCACCTGCCTAAGAGGCAAGAGACCATTGTTCCAGGGTGTGAGAGTGGAGGGGATTCCTTACCTTCTGCCCGCAGAAGGCAGAGCACCTCCTAAATGAGCTCCAGAGACTGGCACGAGAAGCGGCTATAAGCTCGGACACCAGAGACAGGCATGAAATGCTAATGCTGCTGCTGCAGCCACCGAGAATCCTATGTGCAAGCACAGGTCACTATCCACATCCCCCCACGAACCTGTGTAGCCTGCCACTGCCAGGGTCCCATGATCCAGGGACAACTTCCTTGGGAGAACACACGGAATGCCTCAGGTGGTTACAATGTCACTCCAGCATCTGCCGCTGCAGGCTCGCCATGCACTCCAAATATAAATAACATACCCCTCCCTCCCCACAGCATGAGTGAGCAAGAGCCCCCTAATCAGTCGCTGCTTTAACTCCATCCTGTCTGGATGGGAACATAAGCCTGAGGACAACCTACACAAGAGGTGGGGCCTAAACCAAAGCTGAACCACAGGAGCTGTATAAGGAAAGAAGACAAAGGGAAATTTCTCCATGCAGCCTCAGGAGCAGCAGATTAAATCCCCACAATTCACTTGAGATATGCTGCATCTGTAGAATACCTTAATAGACAATGAATCAACGTAAAATTGAGATGGTAGACTTTGGAAGCAACTGTAGACTTGAGGTTTGCTGTCAGCAATGGACTTGTTTCTGATTTGTATGTTTGCCTTAGTGTAGTTATTAGCACTTGTTATCATTGGTGAATTTGTTTATTGGTTTAGTTACTCTCTTCTTTTATTTTTACTTGCTTTTTAATTTTAATAATTTTTAAATTTTAATTATTTTATTTTATTGCTTTTAGAATATTTGTTGTTTTTTTCTTTTCTGCCTTTTCTTCTGAGCCGTGTGGCTGACAGGGTCTTGAGGCTCCAGCCTGGTGTCAGGTCTGAACCTCCGAGGTGGGAGAGCCAAGTTCAGGATATTGGACCACCAGAGACCTCTCTGCCCCGAGTAATATCAATAGTGAGAGCTCTCCCAGAGACCTCCATCTCAGTGCTAGGACCCAGCTCTAGCCAATGGCCAGCAAGCTCCAGTGTGGGATGCCCCATGCAAAACAACTATTAAGACAGGAACACAACCCCACACATTAGCAGAAAGGGTGCCTAAAATCATACTTAGTTCACAGACACACCAATACACACCACCAGATGCAGCACTGCCCACCAAAAAGACAAGATGAAGACCCACCCACCAGAACACAATACCCTCCACCAGTACCCTCCCAGTACCCTCCACCAGGAAGCTTACACAACCCACTGAAAAACCTCAATCACTGAAGGCAGACACCAAAAACAATGGGAACAACCAACCTGCAGCCTGTGAAAAGGAGACCCCAGACACAGTAAATTAAGCAAAATGAGAAGATAGAAAAATATGCAGGAGATGAAGGAGCAAGATAGAAAGCCACCAGACCAAACAAACGAAGAGGAAATAAGCAGTCCACCTGAAAAAGAATTCAGAGTAATAATAGTAAAGATGATCCAAATCTTAGAAAAAGATTGGAGAAAATACAAGAATCATTTAACAAAGAGCTAGAAGAACTAAAGAGCAAGCAAACAATGATGAACAACACAATAAATGAAATTATAAATTCTCTAGAAGGAATCAGTAGCAGAATAACTGAGGCAGAAGAATGGATAAGTGACCTGGAAGATAAAATATTGGAAAAAACTACCACATAACAGAATAAAGAAAAAAGAATGAAAAGAATTGAAGACAGTCTCAGAGACCTCTGGGACAAAGGTCAAATTATATGGGCCCAAGAAGAAGAGAAAAAGAAAGGGTCCGAGAAAATATTTGAAGAGATTATACTGGAAAAATTCCCTAACATGGGAAGGGAAATAGTCAGTCAAGTCCAGAAAGCTCAGAGTCCCATACAGGAAAAATCCAAGGTGAAACACGCCAAGACACATATTAAGAGAAGTATCAAAAATTAAATACAAAGAAAAAATATTAAAAGCAGCAAGGGAAAAGCAACAAATAACATGCAAGGGAATCCCCATAAGATTAACAGCTGATCTTTCAGCAGAAACTTGGCAAAGCAAAAGGTAGTGGCATGACATATTTAAAGTGATGAAAGGGAAAAATCTACAACCAAGATTACTCTACTCAGCAAGGGTCTCATTCAGATTCAGTAGAGAAATTAAAACCTTTACAGACAAGCAAAAGCTAAGAGAGTTCTGCACCACAAAATCAGCTTTACAGCAAATCCTTAAGGAACTTCTCTAGGCAGGAAACACAAGAGAAGGAAAAGACTGACAATAACAAACCCAAAGCAATTAAGAAAATGGTAATATGTACATACATATCAATAATTACCTTATATGTAAATGGATTAAATGCTCCAAACAAAAGACATAGACTGGCTCAATGGATACAAAACAAGACCTGTAGATATATGCTGTTTACAAGAAACCCACTTCAGACCTAAGTACAAATACAGAATAGCAATGAGGGGATGGAAAAAGATATTCCATGCAAATGGAAATCAAAAGAAAGTTGGAGTAGCACTTCTCATATCATACAAAAAACACTTTAAAACAAAGGTAATTACAAGAGACAAAGAAGGACTCTACATAATGATCAAAGGATCAATCTAAGAAGATATAACAATTGTAAATATTTACACATGCAAAATAGGAGTACCTCAAAACATAAGGTAAGTGCTAAAAGCCATAAAAGGGGAAATCAACAGTAACACAATCATAGTAGAGGACTTTAACACCCCACTTTCACCAATGGAAAGATCACCCAAAATGAAAATAAATAAGGAAACACAAGCTTTGAATGACACATTAAACAAGATGGACTTAATTGATATTTATAGGACATTCCATCCAAAAACAAAAGAATGCTGTTTCTTCCCAAGTGCTCATGGAACATTTTCAAGGATAGATCATATCTTCGATCACAAATTAAGCCTTGGTAAATTTAAGAAAATTGAAATCATATCAAGTATCTTTTCCAACCACAACGCTAGGAGACCAGATATCAGTTACAGGAAAAGAACTGTAAAAAATAGAAACACATGGGGTCCAAACAGTATGCTACTAAATAACCAAGGGATCATTGAAGAATTCAAGACAAGACAAAACAAAAAGACATAGAAACAAATGACAATAAAAGAACAGTGACCAACAACCAATGGGATGCAGCAAAATCAGTTCTAAGAGGGAAGTTTATAGCAGTGCAATCCTACCTCAAGAAACAAGAAAAGTCTCAAACAACCTAACCTTACACATAAAGCAATTAGAGAAAGAAGAGCAAAAAAACCCCAAAGTTATCAGAAGAAAAGAAATCATGAAGTTCAGATCAGAAATCAATGAAAAAGAAAGGAAGGTAATGATAGAAAAAATCAATAAAACTAAAACTGGTTCTTTGAGAAGATAAACAAAATTGATAAACCATTAGCCAGGCCTATCAAGAAAAAAGGGAGAAGACTCAAATCAATAGAGTTAGAAATGAAAAAGGAGAAGTAACAACTAACACTGCAGAAATACAAAGGATCATGTGAGATTACTACAAGCAACTATATGTCAATAAAATGGACAACCTGGAAGAAATGGACAAATTCTTAGAAAAGCACAACCTCCTGAGACTGAGCCAGGAAGAAATAGAAAATATAAACAGACCAATCATAAGCACTGAAATTGAAACTGTGATTTAAAATCTTCCATCAAACAAAAGCCCAGGACCAGATGGTTTCATAGGCAAATTCTAACAAGCATTAAGAAAAGAGCTAACACCTATCCTTCTCAAGCTGTTCCAAAATATAGCCAAGGGAGAAACACTCCCAAACTCATTCTACTGGCAACCTGACACCAAAACCAGACAAAAATGAAACAAAAAAAGATAACTACAGAACAATATCACAGATGAACATAGATGCAACAATCCTCAACAAAATAGTAGCGAATAGAATCCAACAACACATTAAAAGGATCATACAACATGATCAAGTGGGGTTTATGCCAGGAATGCAAGGATTCTTCAATATAAGCAAATCAATCAATGTGATACACCACATTAGCAACCTGAAAATTAAAAAAATATATATGATCATTTCAATAGATGCAGAAAAAGCTTTAGATAAAATTCAACACCGATTTATGATAAAAACAGTCCAGAAAGTAGGCATAGAGGGAACTTACCTCAGCATAATAAAGGACATACATGAAAACCTACAGCCAACATTATTCTCAAGGGTGAAAAACAGAAACCATTTCCTCTAAAATCAGGAACAAGAGAAGCATGCCCACTCTCACCACTATTATTCAACATAGATTTGGAAGTTTTAGCCACAGCAATCAGTGAAGAAAAAGAAATAAAAGGAATCCAAATCATAAAAGAGGAAGTAAAGCTGTCATTGTTTGCAGATGACATGATACTATACATAGAAGATCCTGAAGATGCTACCAGAAAACTACTAGAGCTAATCAAAGAATTTGGCAAAGCAGCAGGATATAAAATTAATGCACAGACATCTCTTGCATTCCTATACACTAATGATGAAAAATCTGAGAGTGAAATTAAGGAAACACTCCCGTTTACCACTGCAACAAAAAGAATAAAATACCTAGGAATAAACCTACCTAGGGAGACAAAAGACCTGTATGAAGAAAACTATAAGACACTGATGAAAGAAATTAAAGATGATACAAACAGATGGAGAGATATACCATGTGCTTGGATTGGAAGAATCAACATTATGAA
This sequence comes from Platanista minor, assembly GCA_004363435.1. Classification (NCBI taxonomy): domain Eukaryota; kingdom Metazoa; phylum Chordata; class Mammalia; order Artiodactyla; family Platanistidae; genus Platanista; species Platanista minor. The sequence continues at coordinate 14,019 of RJWK010042398.1, forward strand.
AATGACTATACTACCCAAAGCAATCTATAGATTCAATGCAATCCCTATCAAACTACCACTGGCATTTTTCACAGAACTAGAACAAAAAAATTCATAATTTGTACGGAAACACAAAAGATCCTGAATAGCCAAAGCAATCTTGAGAACGAAAAATGGAGCTGGAGGAATCAGGCTCCCTGACTTCAGACTATACTACAAAGCTACAGTAATGAAGACCGTATGGTACTCTCACTAAAACAGAAGTATAAATCAATGGAACAGCATAGAAAGTAGAGATAAACCCAGGCACATATGGTCACCTTATTTTTGATAAAGGAGGCAAGAATATACAATGGAGAAAAGACGGCTTCTTCAATAACTGGTGCTAGGAAAACTGGACAGCTACCTGTAAAATAATGACTTTATAACACTCCCTGACACCATACACAAAAATAAACTCAAAATGGATTAAAGACCTCAATGTAAGACCAGACATTATAAAACTCTTAGAGGAAAACATAGGCAGAACACTCTATGACATAAATCATAGCAAGATCCTTTTTTTTTTTTTCTTTTTTTTGCGGTACGCAGGCCTCTCACTGTTGTGGCCTCTCCCGTTGCAGAGCACAGGCTCCAGACATGCAGGCCCAGTGGCCATGGCTCACAGGCCCAGCCGCTCCATGGCATGTGGAATCTTTCCAGACCAGGGCACGAACCCATGTCCCCTGCATCGGCAGGCGGACTCTCAACCACTGCACCACCAGGGAAGCCCGCAAGATTCTTTTTGACCCATTTCCTAGAGAAACGTAGATAAAAACAATAATAAATAAATGGGACCTAATGAAACTAAAAGCTTTTGCACAACAAAGGAAACCATAAAGAGGATGAAAAGACAACCATCAGAATGGGAGAAAATATTTGCAAATGAAACAACTGACAAAGGAGTAATCTCCAAAATTACAAGCAGCTCATGCAGCCCAATATTAAAAAAAAAAAAAAAAAAGCCACCCAATTTAAAAATGGGCAGAAGACCTAAACAGACATTTCTCTAAAGAAGATATACAGATTGCCAACAAACACATGAAAGGATGCTCGACATCACTAATCATTAGAGAAATAAAAATCAAAGTTACAGTGAGGTACCACACTAGTCAGAATGGCTATCATCAAAAAATCTACAACAATAAATGCTGGAGAGGTTGTGGAGAAAAGGCAACCCTCTTGCACTGTTGGTGGGAATATAAATTGATACAGCCACTATGGAGAACAGTATGGAGGTTCCTTAAAAAACTAAAAGTAAAACTGCCATATGACCCAGCAATACCACTACTGGGCATATACCCTGAGAAAACCATAATTCAAAAGTATCATGTACCACAATATTCATCACAGATCTATTTACAATAGCCAGGACATGGAAGCAAACTAAGTGTCCATTGACAGATGAATGGATAAAGATGATGTGGCATATATATACAGTAGTATATTGCTCAGCTATAAAAAGAAATGAAATTGAATTATTTGTAATGAGTTGGATGCTCCTAGTGTCTGTCATACAGGGTGAAGTTGTCAGGAAGAGAAAAACAAATACCTTATGCTAACACATATATATGGAATCAAAAAAAAAGGTTCTGGAGAACCTAGAGGCAGGGCAGGAATAAGGATGCAGATGTAGAATATGGATCTGAGGACACAGGGAAGGGGAAGTGTAAGCTGGGACGAAGTGAGAGAGTAGCATTGACATATATACAGTACCAAATATAAAATAGATAGCTAGTGGGAAGCAACTGCATCACACAGGGGGATCAGCTCTGTCCTTTGTGGCCACCTAGAGGGGTGGGATAGGGAGGGGGGGAGGGGGAAGCAAGATGGAAGGGATATGGGGATATATGTATATGTATAGCTGATTCACTTTGTTATACAGAGGAAACTAACACATCACTGTAAAGCAATTATACTCCAATAAAGATGTTACAAAAATAGAATTTTAAAAGTGTATCATACTTTTTTATTAGAATGCCAAAAACCCAAGAATAGGCAATGTCCATTTTTCAAGATGTTAACCTAGTTCAATTGGATGATAGTTATTTTTATGTCACTGGCAAATATACTTTTTTCTTCCTAACTATGATTGTGATTGTTTTTAGAAAAAAATTTGATTAGTGATTCAGTGCTTTTAAAGAGAAGAAGAGGCATCACCTCTTGGAGCTGAGAGACAACGAAGGACAGAAAGAAATAAGGATTTCAAAAGCCTTGGGAAGTAGAAACAATGAAGGATAGAAATAAATAAATAAGGAATAAACTGAATCTGAGTCTTCTGGGAATCTCCTTTTAAATCCTGTGTACCTTACTAGTTAAAACAAAATCTTCTACCAATTTGTCATTCAACTTCTTCTCTAGTGTACTACATATACTAGGGAAGAACATTTAAGAAAGAAAAGTGTGAAAAAGACCATAGATGGATCCACACTAGGCTGTGTTTGATGACAAACAGGGAGACTAGAGTGCCTGGAGCAGGTGATAGAGTAAAGGAGAGTGGGAGATGTCCTTGGAAATAAAGCCAGGGTGCAGGTCATACAAGGTCAAGTAAGAACTTGAGATCCTTTTTTTTTTTTTTTTTTTTTTTTTTTTGCTGTACGCGGGCCTCTCACTGTTGTGGCCTCTCCCATTGCGGAGCACAGGCTCTATATGCATAGGCTCAGCAGGCATGGCTCACGGGCCCAGCCACTCCATGACATGTGGGATCTTCCCAGACCGGGGCACAAACCCGTGTCCCCTGCATCGGCAGGCGGACTCTCAACCACTGTGCCACCAGGGAAGCTCCCGAGATTCTATTTTTTATCCTAACAGGAAGTCATTGGGGGGTTTTGAGAAAGTGGAAATATGATCAAATATTTAATAATCTATAACTTTATTACATATTTGATTTTATTTTTGTTATATATTTTATATGAAAACATTTAAACACACACAAAAGTGGAGAGAATAGTGCACTGAATACATATAGCCATCACTTACAGTCAATAATTATTAAGAAACTGCCATGCTCACAATTTTACCTATCCAGCTCATTTTTGGTGCTATTTTATTTAAGCTTTTATTTTTTGCTGAGATAAATGCAAATCCCAGGTCTTATACTATATCACTTCTACCTCCTGAATATGTATCTCTAAAAGTTATTATTCCACTCAGCAAAATTACTATTTCCTTGTAAATGTACTATTCAGTCCTTACTTAAATTTCTTCTTTAAACATGGCCACCTACAGCTACCATATTGGACTAAGACCTCAAACTAATTATACACATTGTATTTGATTACTATTTATCTTAAATCTCCTTTAATTGGAAGCAGTGCTTCTCTTTCCCACCACCACCATATTTTCACCATGCCCATTGATTTTTTGAATACATGTGGTCACTTTTACTGTAGATTGTTTCATAGGAAGAATTTTTCTGTTTGCTTTGTTGTGGTGTCACATGTTTCTCCTTTTTCTCTGTCTTTTTAAATTAAAAAAAATAATTAAAAAAAAATTTATAAACTGGAGTTTAGCTGAGAATTCTTGATTGGATTTTTTCCCAAAGAATGAGGCTGTGGGTAGAGACAAGATGGCGGAAGAGTAAGACGCGGAGATTACCTTCCTCCCCATAGATACACCAGAAATACATCTACACGTGGAAAAACCCCTGCAGAAAACCTACTGAACGCTGGCAGAAGACCTCAGACCTCCTAAAAGGCAAGAAACTCCCCACGTACCTGGGTAGGGCAAACATAAAACCCCTAAAAACAGAGACAGAGGATAGGGACGGGACTGGCACCAGTGGGAGGGAGCTGTGAAGCAGGAAGGCTTTCCACACACTGAGAAGCCCCTTCGCGGGTGGAGACTGCGAGTGGCAGAGGGGGGAAGCTTCGGAGTCGCGGAGGAGAGCACAGCAACAGGGGTGCGGAGGGCAAAGCGGAGAGATTCCCGCACAGAGGATCAGCGCCGACTGGCACTCACGAGCCCGAGAGGCTTCTCTGCTCCACCGCCTGTGCGGGTGGGGCTGGGAGCTGAGGCTCGGGCTTCGGTTGGAGCGCAGGGACAGGACTGGGGTTGGTGGCGTGAACACAGCCTGCAGGGGGCTAGCGCACCACGGCTAGCCGGCAGGGAGTACGGGAAAAAGTCTGGACCTGCCGAAGAGGCAAGAGACTTTGTCTTCCCTCTTTGTTTCCTGGTGCGCGAGGAGAGGGGATTAAGACCACTGCTTAAAGGAGCTCCAGAGAAGGGCACGAGCCACGGCTACCAGCACGGACCCCAGAGACGGGCCTGAGACACTAGGGCTGCTGCTGCTGCCACCAGGAAGCCTGTGTGCGAGCACAGGTCACTCTCCACACCTCCCCTCCCGGAGCCTGTGCAGCCCGCCAACGCCAGGGTCCCATGATCCAGGGACGGCTTCCCCGGGAGAATGCACAGCGCGCCTCAGGCTGGTGCAACGTCCCGCCAGCCTCTGCCGCCACAGGCTCGCCCCGCACTCTATGCCCCTCCCTCCCCGCGGCCTGAGTGAGCCAGAGACCCCGAGTCAGTGGCTCCTTTAACCCCATCCTGTCTGACTGAAGAACAGACGCCCTCCGGCGACCTACACGCAGAGGCGGGGCCAGATCCAAAGCTGAGCCCCGGGAGCTGTGGGAACAAAGAAGAGAAAGGGAAATCTCTCCCAGCAGCCTCAGGAGCAGTGGATTAAATGCCCACAATCAACTTGATGTACCCTGCATCTGTGGAAGACATGAATAGATGGTGAATCATTGCATCCCAGGCTGAGGAGGTGGAGTTTGAAAGCAAGATTTTTTTTCCCCCCTTTTTCTCTTTTTATGAGTGTGTATGTGTATTCTTCTGTGTGAGATTTTGTCTTTATAGCTCTGCTTTCACCATTTGTCCTAGGGTTCTATCTGTCTGGGTTCTTTTTTTTTTTTTTTTTAAACTTAAAAAAATTTTTTTTTCTATCTCAATAATTTTTTAATTTAATAACCTTATTTTATTTTATCTAACATTATTCTATTTTATCCTTCCTTCCTTCCTTCCTTCCTTCCTTTCTTTCTTCCTTTCTACTTTTTCTCCCTTATATTCAGAGCCATGTGGATGAAAGGCTCTTGGTGCTGCAGCCAGAAGTCAGTGCTGTGCCTCTGAGGTGGGAGAG
>RJWK010042399.1:0-19163 GCA_004363435.1 Platanista minor
TTTTTTGGTACGCGGGCCTCTCACTGTTGTGGCCTCTCCCATTGCAGAGCACAGGCTCCGGACGCACAGGCTCAGCGGCCATGGCTCATGGGCCCAGCTGCTCCGTGGCATGTGGGATCTTCCTGGACCGGGGCACGAACCCGTGTCCCCTGCATCGGCAGGCAGACTCTCAACCACTGCGCCACCAGGGAAGCCCCAGAAATATATTTTGTTGTCGTTGTTGTCTGACTTCTCTTGTACTTCACAGAATAGAATAAGCAGTTGATACTGCTTCCAATCCATCAAGTTAGGGGTTAATTTTAGTCAGTAAAATCAAGCAAAACAAGGGTCTGTTGATTCCTGGGACATTTTGTCATTTTCTCCTTCCTAAATTAGACATCCTGACCACCCTAATAGCCAAACAAAACAAATACCAGCAGTTTCAAGTCATTTATAATTTTAATCTGACAAGTTCTTTTGAGAAAAATTACCATAGGCATATTCAATCAATGAGTTGCATAAGACATATGCCCAAGTGTGCGTATTCTTTTTGTAGTGATTCCTGTCCCTTTAAGCCACTGCCATGAGCATATTTTGGGTAGCAGTTTTGGATGTAACCATAGGGATTGGCAAAAAAAGAGAGGGGTGTGTGAGGGGGGAGAGGAGACCAACTCAGTTGAGCCATTGACATAAAATGACCACAGGCCTTAGCTGTCCTCTCTCAGAGAATATCTGCCAATCAGAGCCATTCTAGGGGAGGAAATTTTCCTGACTTCAATAGTCAAGGAAAAAACTGCCCCTTGACACCCATTATTTGGCTACATTTTATAGAAGCTGTGACCTTAAATGTGACTAGGCATGCTCTATTTTTCTAGAGAGCAATGCTTAAAGTATTGGCTTGTGTTTTTATCTTTTTTCCAGTTTTATGAAATGATTCCAACCGATAAACTGTCCTCCTTTAAGAATAAATTGGTTTTGAAAGCCCAAGGTACTGATGGCCGAGAAAACTGTCTGCTGACTTTTAAACTTAGGCACATTTTGCTGGCATTCCTGCACTTGAAGCTCTGCATCCCCTGGCCGCTAGCTTGTGCTCAGTTGATATTCCTGGTGCAAAGCTTCCTTCCTAAAATACAGGCAGAGGTCGTATTCCAAATACAAACGGGTTGATTGTAAAAGTTGGTCAGTTGTTTCAGCACCTTTGGTGATGGGATAGTGCTGTAAGTGTTTAGCTGCCAGGTCAGCTCACAAAACCCTTTTAAATTAGCTTGTATTTGCAAGGAAAAGAATAAAAGGAAAACCATTGTATATACTTTTTTGATTAATTAAACGGAAAACACAGTGAAATCCACTAAGATGTGGTTCACTTACCTTTTACTCAGTTGCTTGAATAAAAGCTACTGTAGGTGAGGAAATAGAGACCTTTGTGAAGACTGGCATTTCTTGTGGGCAGGTTGGAGGTTAGAGGTAATAGAAAAGATTTTTTTTTTTTTTGCAGTATGCGGCCCTCTCACTGTTGTGGCCTCTCCCGTTGCGGAGCACAGGCTCCGGACGCGCAGGCTCAGCGGCCATGGCTCACGGGCCCAGCCGCTCCGCGCATGTGGGATCTTACCGGACCTGGGCACGAACCCGTGTCCCCTGCATCGGCAGGTGGACTCTCAACCACTGCGCCACCAGGGAAGCCCCAAAGATTTTTTTATTCCACTTTACTTCATGGTGTGGCTTTTCTTCATGCAAGCATACTATTAACTTTTTTTTTTTTTTTCTGTACGCGGACCTCTCACTGTTGCGGCCTCTTCCGTTGCAGAGCACAGGCTCCGGACGTGCAGGCTCAGCGGCCATGGCTCACGGGCCTAGCCGCTCCGCGTTATGTGGGATCTTCCCGGACCGGGGCACGAACCCGTGTCCCCTGCATCGGCAGGCGGACTCTCAACCACTGAGCCACCAGGGAAGCCCAACTATTAACATTTATGTTTTTCAGTGGTGAAGAGTCTCCACTGTTGACCCAAGTGAGGCCTAGAGATTTTTTTTCTTTTGAGATAAATAAGGTCAGATTTAGAAAGGATGGAGATCATGGCCTAAGGAGAGAGCTGTTGTTGTTGTTGTTGTTGTTGTTGTTATATTTTGGAGCTGGGCAACCTAAATCTTCAATTCCAGGGAGGAAGCTGATGGGGCATGAATGGAATGTTGGCCTCTTTTTTTTTTTTTTTTTGTGGTACACGGGCCTCTCACTCACTGTTGTGGCCCTTCCCGTTGTGGAGCACAGGCTCCGGACGCGCAGGCTCAGCGGCCATGGCTCACGGGCCCAGCCGCTCCGCAGCATGTGGGATCTTCCCGGACCGGGGCACGAACCCGTGTCCCCTGCATCGGCAGGCGGACTCTCAACCACTGCACCACCAGGGAAGCCCTGTTGGCCTCTTTTGACTGTGTCCACCTGCAGGGAAGGAGGTTTGTGACCACAGATGACATCCACACTCCAGGCCCCCTCCAGTGATACAAGTAGGATTTTTTTGAGTAGTCTTGGAGAGGCTTCCTATTCATTCCCTTTTCCCTCTCTTTTTATTTCCTCACCCGCACATAGGTGACTAAGTTTCCACAAAGCCTTCTTGATTTTTCCTTTCCCCAGACCAGCCATATGCCGAGGAACAGGAGTCTGTGTAGTGGGATATAAACTTCCCAGCACTATCTTAAATCCCACCGAGGATGTAGCAAGCAAACACCCCTGCAGTGGTGTGCAGATTTTCAGGAGTAAGGTATTTGTCATTCACTGTTTAGTATAGGTGTGTTTAATAATAAACTTTTCATTGGAAGGGACCTAGAAGACATCCAGTCTTCCTCTCAGGACAGTTTGCTTTTCTCGGGTCTCCTTACTATCTAGTGAAAGGGAAGTGTTAACTTCATGGGACAGCTTTCTTTTCTGATTCCAAGCTGGTGGGAGAATGGTGTTTAAATTAGGAGAGAGGGCCCTGGGTAGCTTCGGAGGCGGTAAACCTTAGCAAGGAACAGTGGTGGAGAGCGTTTCAGTCAGGGCTGCAGGAGGTTTCCTCAGGGGGGGTGGGAAGAATGGGGGCAAAACTAGGGTAGGATTGCGAACTTTTAACTGAGGGCTGCCTCGGGCTTTTGTCTTTTCATTAGACACTGAAGGCCTTTTTTGGGAAACTTCAAAAAATGTTAAACTCCGCATTTCTTTCATACCTTCTAGGTCCCAGCTGGAAACTGGTGTAACAGTGTGGGTTCCTTTTTAACCCCAGCGGGGTGGTTGATGTAACAAAGATCTCTTTAGGTCTGAGGGTGGCCCTCTCATGTACCACGTGCTCAGAGTGTTCCTTCCATTACCCACTCTGGGGGTGTGGTGGGCTTTGTGAGCCAGCTCTGAGGTGAAGCCGGAGAACCACAGAGAGCTTTCTCAAAAGCCCAGATGTGAGTGTTTTTTTCTTCTCTTCTGCACCACGCATAGGCAGGGAGTCTCTTTTCAGTGTGAGGAGTGATATTATTAGAATCAAGGAAATGAGAGATTCTCATTGATGTTCTGTTCATCAGCAACGTAACAGAAAGGACGAGAACGCGCTCTTTGGAGCGCCTTTGCAGGCTGTCTGCGTCTGACGCCGAGCTCTGCTTCTGGACAGCTGAGTGACCATGGGCAATTTTCTTAAATTCTCTATAGGCCTCATTTTTCCCCCATCTGCAAGATGGGGAGAACAGTGGTTCTTCCCTCATAGGACTGTTGATGAGCAGTAAAGCCTGGGAGAATTCCTGGAATATAGTAAACTTGCCAAAAGTGTTAGTTATTCCCAGGTGATAGGACTATAAAGTGTGAATAACTATAATGGATACATAGTGAGCACAAAAGTTGCTCTCATCTTTGGAGACCCTTGGGTTCAGGGATACCGTGTTAAGACTTTGAGGGTTAGTAGCAAATGGCCTGTCCTTCATCTGAGCTTGTAGGAGAATGGCTACAACGGTCACACAAACACCCTTCTGTTTTCTCTTCTACTTGACTCCTGATCTGAAGATGAGCCAATAACAAGGTAGACAACCCCAATTATTGGCTTACATTTTCTTCCTGTTGTAAGTAATAAATTCCTTGAAGTTCCCACTGTGGTTTTTTTTTTTTTTTGTCTATTTAAGCTTATATAATTTATGGCAGACTTGATTTATATGGTGGTATGTTCCTAAAAAGTTATGTGAATATAGTCTTTTTGATAAATTAATGAATATATAGTACAGCACTATTTGTTGTAATTCTATGGTGAAACAATTTAGAAAGCTCCGTTGTTTTTTTGGGGGGTGTAAACCTGGGTTTTGAGGGTCAATCAGAATTTAGCTTGAAGGGGAACACAATTAAACTTATTCTTTCCTAAAGCCAATGATGTAGTAATATTTGTTAACCACAGGATCTTCATGCTTTGCAAAATAGCCTCTCACTTTGTAAGAGACAGCCTATACTTTGAGTGAATTACTAAAGGCTATAGTTTACTTTGTTATGCACGGTAATTAAGGGAACATGAAAAACACGATTGTGGTGATGGTAGTGAGTTGATAGTATTAGGTGAGTTGAATTATAGGTAAACCTATATACCACCTTTGTGAGGAAAATACTTATGCTAATGAGAGGCAAAGTGATGCATGAAAGTTAAAATCCATAGGAATTTTGAGAACATTGTTTTACTCTCAGTCTCTCCCTCTCAATACATTATTTGTAAGAGATCCTAGTAAACAGGGTCTTTTGACTGGTAGTACCAATGACCCAAAATTCAAACGATAGGATTGGTGCAGCAGCAAAAAAAATGGAATGATTATATCTAGCCAAAGTAAGATCTACTTTGGGGGTTATTTTAATGGATCCTCAAATGAAAAGATATTTAACTCCCTGAATGTATCTGGTAAACAAGTGTGGCCGGGTTTTGGTGAGCTTGTTACTGTGCACAGGTTATGAAAATTTCCAGAACTCTAGTTTCTTTATAAGGTAAGGGTACTGTCACTTTACTCCCAGGCTTTTCCCCTCTGCCAAGCACTAACCAGTTCAGAATATACAAGATAATGATCACAGTACCTGACACATTAGCAGGTCTTTAGTATCCATTATACCTCTTTCCTTTCCCCCCGATATAGGATATAAAATATTTGAAATAGACCTAGCCTTGTTTGGTGTAATAAGAAAGATACAACACCAGGTTTCTTTAAATAGCTGAGCTTTTGATTGGCATAATGCTGCTTACATTAACTGCTGGCCAGAGAAACTGGTAGAGGTTAGGGAAACCTTAAGATGAATATCAATCAAAGAGAAATCAAAATTATAAGCACAACCAATCAAAATCATAAGCACGCTAAATACTAGTGAGGATGGGAAGCTACAGGAACCCTCATTCATTGTTGGTGGGAATGCACAATGACACAGTCACTTTGGAATGCCATAGTTGGGTGGTTTCTTACAAAACTAAACATATTCTCACCATATGATCCGGCAGTCACACCTATTGATATTTACCCAAAGAAGCTGAAAACTTATGTCCACACAAAGACCTGCACATGGATATTTGTAGCAGCTTTATTCGTAATTGCCAAAACTTGGAATCAATCAAAATGGCCTTCAGTAGGCGAATGAATAAATAAACTGTGGTCCATCCACACAATGGAACATTATTCAGCACTAAAAAGAAATGAGCCATCAAGCCATGAGGAGACATGGAGGAACCTTAATGCGTATGACTCAGTGAAAGAAGCCAATCTGAAAGGGCTACACACTGTATGAATCCAACCGTATGACATTCCAGAAAGGGCAAAACTTTGGAGACAGTAAAAAGATCAGTGGTTGCCAGGGATGTACGCAGGGAGATGAATAGGCAGATCACAGAGGATTTTTAGGGCAATGAAAATACTTTGTGTGATACTGTGGTGATGGATACATGTCATTATACATTGTCCAAAACCATAAAATGTCCAACATCAAGAGTGAACCCTTAAGTAAACTATTGACTTTGGGTGATTATGATGTATCAATGTAGGTTCATCTTTGGTAAAAAATGTGCCACTGTGGTGAGTGACGTCGATAATGGGGGAGGCTGTGAGTGTGTGGGGCAGGAGGTATATGGGAAATCTCTGGAACGTCCTCTCAATTTTTTTTTGTAAAACTAAAAGTGCTTTAAATTTTTTAAAGTTATACTTAAAATCATAAGCATAGCATCTAGGACAAGATGTCAACTGAGAAAATTTCAATTGTAAAAATTCTACTTCAGTATTACTTTTCAATAGTATCTTTGATTGAATATAACTATTTATTTTTTGAATGCACTTAGTATCTTTAAGAATTTAACCTCAGTTGTAAACATTCTTCTGGCTCCTAAGCTAAAGAGTATCTGTGGGTTTGAAATCAGTAGAAATCTTCCTGAGCACTAATGTAGCTGAAATTATCACATGACACGTTGGCTTTCTGCTTACCAGATTGCTTTTAACTTTGTGAGGCAGTTCTGGCTACCAGACTTGTTTGTTCTCTCTGAGTAAACAGTCTTACATCTCCAGAGGCATTTTTCATAGGTTCATAAACAGCACTGCTCTTAAAAAAATCTTATAAAAGTGCTGTAACAGGAACTGTTCTCAAACAGTCTTCATTTTTGTTGATTTTAATGTTTAGGTGGGAACTGTAGTGTTAGAGACCACATGAAGAATGTATATTTAGGAGGAGAAAGGACTGGTGGTTGAATAATAGGCTTCAAGGTTCATCTCCCTGCCTAGAGACCCGTCAGCATCAGCATTACGTCAAACGTGAAGGAAGAAATGTCTCTGCACCATGGTTTGCTGGGGCTTGCATTTGATTATCTGTCCTTTTGGAGCTTTATCTCTATGGATTTATTTTTCTATATATATGGTGGGGTCTAACCCATCAGAGGAAGATTCTGGACTGTATACAAAGTATGGGAATTGCAAATCTTGGGTTGTAATGCTAAATATCTCTCATATTTGTTATTAAGTGGAGTAAGCTAATTGGTGTAATAAGCAGCTCCCAAAGCTCAGTGGCTTATAATGAAGGTTTCTTCCTTACTCACATTACCCTTCAGTGTGGATAGGTGGGGAATTGTTTCTTGTACTTATTCACGGACCTACGTCCCTTTATTCTAGTGGCTTCTCCATGTTTTATAGCTTTTTGACCCACTGGATCATTTCTAGCCAACTGTAAGGGAGGGTGGGAAGTATAATCCAGCAGTGTTCTCTGGAAGAAGAGAAAAAGTTTTAAGCATCCAGCCATTAAATCTCTGTCCTGACTTTAATTTCTAATCAGTTTGACAAATAAGCTGCATTTTTTGGATAATAGTTTTATTGTTAGAGTTTACGCCAAAGACTGTATAATTCATTTTCTTCTCTTGTTTAGAACCCTGTGCCTAGATTCCTGGAAGAATTGTTCTTCTCCTAATAACACAACTAAATATGGTGGGGCTGTGTCTGATAGCTAAAGCTTGATGAGGATTCTGAACACATTGTATTTTCCGTAAGGCGAGTTGAAACTAACTCTATATGGTTAACCGTTTCTCAGAGGCTTGTTTCATGAAAGTACTGAAATTATGCAGACAGAGCTGGAAATGTTCTTTGAAGTGCATCCTATCATTTTCCTTATAATTTTGGTTTCTATTTAACACTTAGCTCCCAAAGTGGGGCCATGGCAATATCTTTGAGTTATAACTCACATCAGGCCTTCGAGGAGTTTGTGATGCTATTTTATTGCTGGCATACAAAATCCGCGAGGTTAACTGTACTGCGATAGGTCACACAGTGAGTCAACGACTGAGCTATGATTAGCGTTGACAGCTGGTGAGCTTGTAGGCTGTTGCTAACTGAGCAACATTGACATTCATTTTGATTTGACTTTGCATTTCACTTTCAACTATTTATCCATTTTAAGGCCTCCTTAAGAAACTTTTTAGGGATATTGTGGGACTGAGGAAGCTTTCTAGAAATGCTTCGGGAAAAGTCTACTAGCTTCCCTCTCCAGCTTAATAGTTACATTGCGTTAATGCTAGGTAGGCCCCCTTTTGGTAGAGTTTGCAAATTAAGAAAATAGATGCTTTAAGATGTTAGGCAATGTTAGGCAAAATAATTTTACATGCTTTATTTCAAAATTTGTGATTTTTCAACAAAGAAGTTCTGAGATCCAATTATATGCTTGTGAGTATAAACTAGAAAAATGATAAATGTGTATATATTTGATGAAATAATTCACAGAGAAATGGAAAACGTGCATCACAAATTATACCCCAAACTATTTTGAACTTAAAATTAAAATGCAGCCCAGGGCCATCTGGATTGTGAAACTTGGAAATGGTCCTTTGGCTCATTGGGTCAGCATTTTATTCACCTGAGAGGGATGAGGGGGGAAAGTGAGTCCCATTTCAGTTCTGCATCCATTTCCAAATGTATGTGTTAGGGAGGTTTTTAAGGAAAAGTGCTATTTCGTGGAACCCTGGGTGTCACTGCCTGGTGTGTCTGGCCATGGGCAAAGCAGGTTCCCTCGGACTTCTGATTCCACTGGCTGCCATCAGCTGTTCCCTGCAATGCTGGTGCCTGCAAGGCGGGTGGATCCAGAGCCCTAGGTAACCCACACATACAGGGAAAGATAACCTAGCAGAGCTGAGGACATGGGATTTGGAGTCAAACCAGGGATCAGATTCTGATTCTCTCAGTTACTTGCCCAAAGAATAACAAAACTCAGTTTCCTCACTGGTCAAAGGATGACTCCCTTCTGTGCCATGGTAAGACCCAAGGGACCTGACTTGTTAGTGTGTGGGCTAGCAGCAGTCTTCCCTCGCTGCACTCCCTGCTCTCAGTCTCCCTCTCTAGATCCTTTCATTCTCAGCGCACTATTGGAATTAAAGAGCAATATCAAGTTCAGACACCTTCAAACACATACTCTATGTCTTTAAAATACTTAGTTGAAAACTGGTAAAACGTATCCCTCAAACCTCAGATCATGTAGTTATGTGACTTTATTTGAAGTAGATTCAGACGAAGCCAAAGAGTTTTCCCTATTTTTCAGCTATAAAAAAGTTTTATAATTTAATGATCTGGCTATGTTGTGATTGGTATTAAAAGAGCTTCTTTGCGATTTCTTAAAGGAATCACAACCACTTAAAGGCGCGATAGCACCTTCAAAGTGAGCTGGAGCTCTTTTCTCAGCCACCCTAGAGAGATGGACTTGTCTTATTTTCTCTTGTCTGGTCCCCAGTGGAAACGACGGTCCACCCATTAGCCAGTCTTCCTACTGAGTAATCGTGAATTCCCTCACCCAGTACGTTTATATTGAGAAATGTTGCTTACTGTCCTGTAAGTATAAGAAGAAACACCATTGTTTAGAATCAAAGTGATTCAGGAGGTGAAAGGTCATTAAAACATCTTAGGATTCATTCTAAGGAGATGCTTATTGCATTTCCTTTCCAGGAATATGGAAATAGAGTAGTTTTCAGTGACAACAAAACGTGAAGCAATTCCCCTTAAATCTAATGATTCCATTATCAATATATATGATTCAATCACATAATGAGAGAGAGAAAGAGAGAGAGAGAGAGAGTGATAGTTGCAGTAAGAAGTGATTTGCATGAAACCCTACTCTATTCTCCAATTACTACTCTACATGATTACAGGACAACCTGGTTGTTAATTGCATGTGGTCTTTAAGTATGCACTTCTTTCAGAAATAGACACTAATTATTAGATCTTGTTTTTGTTCTCACCTGAAGTTGCAAATGTCTAGGATATATATATTTTTTTAATTTGCAAGTCTAATGGTGTACAGACATAGTAAAACTGATCTCATTCTGAATCCCATTTTGTTCTCCGGGATGTAAACTCTCAAAAGATTATGAACTTGGCTTTCAATTCTGTATAGGTTTTCTATGTGCCAGTCTCTTGACAAAAGCCATATGTTTGCTGTCAGAATGCTGGAGGAATTTTATGTTTGTAAAATGTAGAGGAACCTTTGCTTACAAGTTAAAAAAACCCCACCTACTTCCCCACAGCTCACGGTAATTAAATATAATCAGAAATAACAACATCAAAGTAATATTAAATTTTAGGTATTCTCCTAATTCTACCAAGATAAGGATCTTTTGTTTTGGATCTGTGCTTGGACTTAATGCTAGGCACAAGGCAGTTTGCTTTGTGTTTTAGGCTCTCCTTTCTTCCGATGTCAGTGGCTGAATTAGGTAATAGATCCTGAATCTGATAGTGCTGGACTTGTCCTATCTGTAGGCCAGGCTTAGCAAACTTATATGCCTGCAGGGGCCAGGCTGGGATGATGAAAGTGTGAAGCCAGTGAGTGAGAATCCTGGGCTAACAAGGGTGCACAGCCCTGCCTAAGGGCAGCAGCTGCTGTTCAGTTTCAGCAGATTGATCTCAGATAGAAATCCTAATTTTTATGTGAAATATAGCAATTTATGTTATTTATTTATATTATTTTTAAGTTGAAGTATAGTTAACTCACAATGTTATATTAGTTCCAGGTGTACAACATAGTGATTTGATATTTTTATAGATTATGCACCAAAGTTAGTATAGTATTAATGACTACATTCCCGGTGGTGTACATTACATCCCTGTGACTTATTTATTTTATAACTGATAGTTTGTACCTCTTAATTCCCTTTACCTATTTCTCCCATCCTCCCACCCTCTCCCCTCTGGTGACCTGGGTATTTACCTGAAGAAAATAAAAACACTAATTCAGTAAGATACATGCATCCCAGTGTTCATTGCTGCGTTATTTACAATAGGCAAATATGGAAGCAACCTGTGTCCACTGACAGATGAATAGATAAAGAAGATGTGGTATATATATGCAATGAATATTAGCCATAAAAAAGAGTGAAATCTTCGCATTTGTGACAACATGGATAGACCTGGAGGGTATTACGCTAATTGAAATTAGTCAGATAAAGACACATACTGTATAGTTTTAGTTATATGTGAAATCTGAAAAACATGAACAAATGTTACAAAACAGAAATAGACTCACAGATATGGAGAACAATTTTTAAATATTGGGTGTGTAACTCACGTTTTTAGGAAAGTAGTATGCTGACCAATTCACTACAATGACTTCTGGTTTTAGCACATGCTGTGCCTACTTCCCTTCCTGGCATTTTCACCCAGCTAATGCCTATTAGTCTTTCTTGACCTGATTTAGCTGTGGTTTCCAGGAAACCTTCTCAGGTCTGGCTCATGCCTCCCATGGCTCTTGTAGCTTCTGCTCTATCTTTAATCCACCTGTTAAGCAATATTATAATTTCCTCCTTATCTTTTTGTTTTGTCCTCCAGTCTGTAGAATCCTTGAGGGCCTCAACTGGATGAGGAAGTGCAATGGTGCGTAAGGTGTCTTCTTAGGTGACTTAGGGCATGTTGCTTTTCCAGGCCTTCTCCCAGAATCTCTGGATCAGGCCAGATTCCTGTTTAATCAACTGCCTTGATTAATTTGTCTGCGAAGTTTGATTAGCAGGTCTGGGAAGATTTGGATCACAAAGGCCCCCTTTCTTAAAGCGTGCTGTTACTTACCACTACTGTTTTATTCCTACTGCTTTTCTTTTATTTCTCCTCAATTGACATATTCTAGGGAAGGTTGAGTGCAGATGTGTTTCTGTGACTCAAAGCCATATGAAGCCCAAATGAGTCTTTCTCTTGTCATAATTACAAGGAGGGCCTTAGGCTGTGTTTACTGCCTCTAAAATAAACTTGGTGCTTAGCTTCTCAGTTGCAACACTTTCCAGCTTTTATGAAAAAATAAACAAAAATAAAGTGTTGTTTTAAATGTAGTGTCAGAAATTAAATAAATTACCCTCAATGGTGCCGTATATTAAAAAAAATATATTTTTGGAAGGATTGTTCAGCAAAACCCCCACGACAGAACCATAGCACAAAAAAACCCCAAAACTTTCTGCATTTGGTAACTGGTGATATCTCATCCTGTTATAACTATTTAGTCTATTTCTTAATTTTTCTCAAATTATACGTAGAATCAGTATGTTGTAGTGATGTAAAACTTAGTCTGTGTCACCAGGCTGCATAAGTTCAATCCCTAGCTCTACCATATACCAGCTGTATAACCACAGGCCAAGTGCTTAACTTCTGTGTCTCAGTTAGTCCTTCGGTAAAATGGAAATCATAGTAGTACCTAACTCATAGAGTCATTGTGAGGATCAAGTGAGTGAAAAAAGTAAAACCCTAATAATAATGCCTGGCACATAATTGCAGTGTATATGGTTACTTATTATTTTTTAAGTCAAGTTTATTGAGGTGTGATTTGGGGTGTAATTTACATGCAGTAAAATTCACCCTTTATAACGTACAGTTCTGTGAGTTTTGACAAGGGCATATGGTCATATAACCACCACCACGGTCAAGATATAGAACATTTCTATCATCCTCAAAAGCTCTCATGTTCTCTGTAGTCATTCCTCCCCACCACATCTCCAGACCCTGGCCATCACTGATCTGTGTTCTGACCATATACTTTTGCTTTTACAGAACATCATGTAAATGGAATCATGCCCTATGTAGACTTCTGAGTCTTTCTTCTCTCACTTGGCACAGGGATTGGCAAACTTTTCTCTAAAGGGCCCGGCAGTACATGTTTTAGGCTTGCAGGCCATACCTTCTCTGTTGCAGCTACTCCACTCTGCTATTGCAGTCGTGTACTGGGCATGAATGACTGGGTGTGGCTGTGTTGCCATAAAAGTTTATTAAAATAGGTAGCATAAAAGTTTATTAAAATAGGTAGCATAAAAGTTTATTAAAATAGGTGGAAAGCCATAATTTCTCAACCTGTGACTTAGCATTATGCTTTTGAGATCCATTCACGTTGTTGTGACTATCAGTAATTTGTTCTTTTTATTGCCAATTAGTATTCCAGTGCATGGATGCATGAGAGTTTGTTTAGTCATTCACCAGTTGAACGGTGTTCGAGTTTTTTGTTTTTTAAAAAAAAAAAATTAATTAATTAATTAATTAATTTACTTATTTATTTTTGGCTGAGTTTAGGTCTTTGTTGCTGAGTGCGGGCTTTTTCTAGTTGCAGCAAGTGGGGGCTACTCTTCGTTGTGGTGTGCGGGTTTCTCATTGCAGTGGCTTCTCTTGTTGCGGAGCATGGACTCTAGGCGTGCAGGCTTCAGTAGTTGTAGCTCGTGGGCTCTAGAGCACAGGCTCAGTAGTTGTGGCGCACAGGCTTAGTTGCTCTGCAGCATGTGGGATCTTCCCGGACCAGGGATCGAACCTGTGTCCCCTGCATTGGCAGGCGGATTCTTAACCACTGTGCCACCAGGGAAGCCCCTGTTCGAGTTTTTAATAATTTTTGGCAATTATAAATAAAGCCACTGTAAATATTTGCCTACAGGTTTTTGTGTGAACACAGGTTTTGATTTCTCTTGAGTAAATCACCTCGGGGGGCCACTGTATGGTAAGTGTATGTTCACCTTTATTAGAAACTCTCAAATTGTTTTCCAAAATGGCTGGATTATTTTGCATTTCCATCAGCAATATAAGAGAGTTCCAATTGTGTTGTATCACCGCCAGCACTTGGTATTGTCCATTTCTTTGTTAGATTTAAGCTACTCTGAAAAACTTTGATGCATCTTAGAAACTAAAGATGCTTACCTTTATGTTGTATTAAGTCAAAAGCTCTTGAAGGGTTTTACACGTGGAAATGACATTATTTGGGTTTTTACATGATTACCCCAGCTTCAGTATGGAGAATGACTTGGAAGGAGGAATGGTAACTGTGTGAAGACCTGTAGGAGGATATGATTTTAATATAGAGGAAAGGGAAGATACCTGGACTTGAAAGGCAGTGAAGATGATGTGACTAGATGTGAGAATTTTTTTAGGTGGTGGAATTTATAGAACTCAGTGACTGACCAGATAGGAGACTTAAGAGAGTAGCACAAGCAACTAGATATATCATGGTACCTTCACTGAAATGAGGAAAATTTATAGGGAGAAAGGTTTGGGGAGATAAAATTATCAGTAGAATTTTGAGATAATGTGAGGCATTGAAATGAAGGTGCCAAGTAGGAAGTTTGATATCCAGGTTCTGGAATAGGGGAGCATAATTGAGGGGCAGGGTGGTATGAAAGATATCTGATAATATGGAGGAAGATGATGTTCCCTAGAGAGAGTTTTTAGTCATCTGAGAAGAGTGAATAGGACAGACTCAAGAGGAACCTCGGTGATTAATGTTGGACAGCAGACAGACATCCAAAGGAAACTAGAGAGTGAGTTCAAGAGGCTGGAGGGAGGGAGCGAGAGAGAGAGAGGTCATTTCAGACTGCCATCTTCCAGATGCTGAGGTGAGTGAATGTGCTGAGATGACAACTGAAATGAAGGATGAAAAGTGCTCACTGGGTTTGGCAGCATAGTGGACATTGGTCAGTGTTGGTGGTCTGGTCATGGCGGTGGTGCTGGTGTATGTGAAAATCCATATTAAACTTGAGTTGGGGAGTAAATAGGAGGTGAGGCAGTAAAAAAGCAAGGGTATACAGTTACTTCAAGAATTTTCAGGCTGATTGTTAGAAATATATGTAAGAGACATTTTTTACTGTTTGTTAGGATGAGACAGGTTAGAGCGTACCGAAGAGACGTATGAGGCAGGGGATGAAGACAGGAGAAACAGCATAGTCAGTGGAGAGATGCACAAAAGACATGAGAAATGCCCATCAGATCTGGTGTACTTGCTGAAGAAGAGATTCTGCTGAGTTTAATCTCCACGGTTGCAACCTGTGAGCAGAGTAGAATGGGGTCTGTTAGTATTGCCAAGTTCTAATGAACTCTACCATGGTACCGTCCTTACATTTATTTTCAACTATTTCTAGAAAACTTACCAAGCAGCAAATGTCAGCACAATTCTTTTGATGTGTGAAAATGCTCTGGCAGTTTAGTCACTTGTCAGTCTCATGTTCAAGTCTTATCCATCTGTCATGGCCCAGTTGAAAGCCTCAGATGAAAGACTCTCCCTCTCTAATCTGAATGGTCATAGCTTGGTGCTTTTTTTTTTTTTCCCTCTATTTTGGCATTTGTTCTTGTATGTGTTTACTGTGTATGTGTGCGTGCGTGTGTGTATGGTTTTTTTCATTCTTCTCCTTAGATGGTGGAAAACAAAGACCATGACTGAAAGGCGTCTTATATTCTCCACAGCACCTAGCCAGTTACATATATTTAGCTTGTTACCTTAAATGCATGTAAATATGAACATGGGGAAATGGTTATTAGCAGACAATTAGGAGGAGTTATATAAGGAAGTGCAAGATTTTTGTGGTTTGGAATCTGAATTAATAGTCTGAAAAATTATGGTACCAGATTATAACGTTTTGTATTTATGATACTTAGTAAAATATGTTTTGAAAGTGTCCTGTTCCCTGCTATTAAGGAATCAAATTATTTAACAATAATACAACTCTTCTTTGGTATAATTAATAGTTTACTACCTACTTTCATATCATTATTTCCTTACTGAGGGTAACCCAAAGATAAAGAGATAGAGATATCACAGGGGTTTCATCCCATGTTGCAAATGAAGAAACCAAAGCCAGAGAGATAATCGGTCAAAAGTCCCTTTACTAGTAAACACAAGTGCTAAGATGTAAGCCAGGACCCTCTGATTCTAATCCAGGTTTCTTTCAGTGTGCTCTATGGCTTTTAGGTTTTTTTAATAGAAATCCAATTGGCCTGATAATAATTAAATCCAATTGTAAGGAGCACTTTGGTCTATTTTATTTAAATGAATAAAAAGTCACTTATCAGAACAATCTCTTGGTCAGAGCTAAGACCACCTTTTCTGGAAGAAGCTTGGCCTTGTGGTTCAGTGCTTCATACATGGCCCTTCAGCAGAATGGGAAGAACGCTGCCCTTGTGGATTGTGCTGATGTTGTGATTTAAAGAAAAGAAAATAGAAGCCACATATCTGTGGAATACTAACTGTTAGAGCAACAGTGACCAGCACTGTTCAGTATAGTGAACGAACCTAGTATTCACATTTTGGAGAAAAAACAGATACATATCTGTTTTTCTAAGCTTTTGACTCTGACTTACTACTTTTTTTAATATAAAGACTAGCATCATTTTTGATTTAGGATGATAACTTATGTTCTAATAAAAGAACTAGAAATAAGGAAGGTCATTATCATTTAGGGGACTATGGCTGGCTTTAATTATATTATTGTTAAAGCTTTCACAAATTGAAATAGTGTGTATTAAATATATAAAATCTATAATTTTCTGTTAAAATGTTGAATGGGGAAGCCTCTGACTAAAATCTTTATATAATATCATTCCCATTGGCCAGAGCTGACTTTAAACTGGATAATAACGTCTATTGAACAGATTCTTTTTAATTGTACTGACTTTAACTTATAGATCCCCAAACTCAAGAATATATTTTTGTCAGGGGAACTAAGGAATGAAGAACATATACTTTTAAGAAATTGCGGAAAGGCATAAAGTGCTTTTTCCTCCTCCTTTCCACACTTTTAAATGTTATCTGAATGAATGGCTGCTACCGGGTAAAACATTTCCTTATGTTCTCCTATAAATTGTCTTAGACAAGGTATTTGGGAATTGCTGTACAGTGTGGGAATTAATTGAACTTGGTTGTATATGAAACCAAAACGATCAGTTGAGATAGTGAATCTGAAACCAGGTGTTCCACAGTTAAATAGTTATGATTCATGGGAAAAAAAAAAAATAAAACCCACAGAATTTTAAGGACTTTTTTTTTCTCCAGGGCAGTTGGTTCTATCACTCGTTCCATGTGGACTGTATAGACTGTGGTCTAGCTCTGGTTATCCTTATCTCCATTACAAATCTTTTTTTAGTACATCGTAAAATTTATTAAATTGGCATTCCAGACGAACATTTGAAAATGGTCTTTTACCTCAGGTGAGCCTGGCCTTTGTTGAAGCAGCAGACTGCATCTCAGAACCTGTTAACAGGGAGCCTCCTTCCAGAGAAGCTCAGATACTGACTTTGAAAAACACGTCTGAATTCGATGTACTTGTCATTGGAGGAGGAGCAACAGGAAGTGGCTGTGCCCTAGACGCAGTCACCAGAGGTGAGTTCTGGTGAGGGTGGATGTAACACAGGTAAAGGTTTTATCTGTCCTTCTGATATAAACACACAATGTAGGTACTTGCACAATCTTGAAATTAAGTGTAGTTTGTCTTTTACACTGAAATGAATTTATTTAAAAAGAAAACTTTATATTCCTGTGAATGAATTCACTGATTTGATGTTCTGGTTAGTTTTTTTTATACACAGTAAAGTACATTTATGTGAAATAAAATTATTTGTGTATCACCTAAAATCACATTTATGTCAGTGATTTATCTTTAATAAAAAGATTTATTAAAATGAATTAATCTATTAAAATAATTCTTTTTGTTTCTCTATTAAAATAATCTCTTCCAATGAAATACAGACTACAGTTTGGGAAACTCTAGTTCAGGTGACTGAATAATGGAAAAGACTTGCTAACCTGTAATTCTGTCTCACTCTATTAGTCAGCTTCAGGAAAGATATTATGAGAAGTTCTTTCAAAATGGCAACAGGATATATAAAGAAAGAAATTTTAGTATGGAACACCAATGCTCTTACATATGATATATTTAATGATTTGCTTCTTTTGCCTGTGGTTATTAGTGTGGAGTTTGGAATCAAAGAAATCTGAGTACATATCCTGGCTGAGCTGCTTTATCAGATGTATGTATGTGAATACACACACACACGCACATACACTTAAGCAAGTTACTTAATTTCTCTAAGGTCCCTCATCTTTCAAATAAGGAAAGAACTCTCTTCCGTTAATGATTGTTATGAGGATTAAATGCATAATCATGAAGAGGATTTAAAACAGTGCTTGTCACACAAAGTAGAAACTCAATAAATTGTAGATAGTATTATAGCTGCCATTAATAACATGAGGGCAAACGACTTTTAGAACCAATTGTCCTGGAGAAATAATCCTTTGTGATTATTTTTAGATATGTCGAATTGGACTGGGTACTGCTGCAAGGAATTCTGACTCCAAATTTTTTTAGTTACTATATAAGGTTCAGTCTTCATTGCAGTTTCATATTCAGTGGTAAAAGTTTATTACATGGAATAATTTTTCTCAGATTAAGTTACTACCACACCCACCCTAGACTTAGTTACTTTGCATATCTGGGAGATTTTAGTCTTATAGAAATGAAATAAATTTCGTGAGATTAGGCACACATAAGCCAAAAAGTATGCTAGATTTACTGTGATTGCACAGGACCCCCACTTGAGTTTTGATCCATGTAGACATCACAGCCCAGGTCCTTTCTGTCAATTCCAAATAATGGTAAATTCACAATAATAAGTCCTGGAACATACTCAGTTTCCTGGCAGACCCTAATATTTATATAATTCTGTCTCCATCCATAGTTTATAATTTAAGCTGCATTGTCCTGGGACATGCTAAGTCAGATGGAAAGAAGAGTTGAAGTTACCTCAGGGTGTTTGAATTCAACACTCTTCCCTGGAGTCCTGGGAAAGAGAGTGTCAAGAGAAAACACATAGGCAGTGTAATGGGAGGTCCCGTTTGGGACTGCCCCAATTGTCCTGGGACTACCCCAGGGGTTAGAAGTTATCAGATGACAATTTTCTATGTCCAAGAGGATCGTTTCCCCAGTAGGGTTCAGAAAAATATTTCTTGCTGTCTCCACTTATGTTCATGCTATGTACTGACGTATACAGCAGTTCTTTTTCTTTCATTTCAACAAATATTGGCTGAGTGCCTGCTTTATGCATGGCAATATTCAAAGTACTACATGAGAATACAAAGATGTTTGATCCAGGCTCCACCCTTAGGTTGCTCCAAGTTCTGTAGTTCTGTAGTAGACTGAGTTTACCCTATAGAGAATATGTGCCTTTCAGGAGGCTTGGGGGCATTGTTATATCTGCATAGAATGGTCTGGAGAAAGCAAGCTGCTATTTAGCCCGGGTAGAATTTTAGTAGGCAAACATTGCTTGCTGAAAGTGTGCCAATCTGAGGGAGCATGCGAGAGGAACAGTGTGTGTGGGAAACAGCCCGTGTTTCAGTTGGGATCACCCAGGCTGTGCTGGGGAGGATATGAGAGGAGTGCAAAGGCAGGGCTGGGCCTGGGATACCGGGGAAAGGCCTTTGGACTTTACTGAAC
>RJWK010042400.1:0-19176 GCA_004363435.1 Platanista minor
GAAAAGGGAACACTCTTGCACTGCTGGTGGGAATGTGAATTGGTACAGCCACTATGGAGAACAGTATGGAGGTTCCTTAAAAAACTACAAATAGAACTACCATATGACCCAGCAATCCCACTACTGGGCATATATCCTGAGAAAACCATAATTCAAAAAGAGTCATGTACCAAAATGTTCATTGCAGCTCTATTTACAACAGCCAGGACATGGAAACAACCTAAGTGTCCATCATTGGATGAATGGATAAAGAAGATGTGGCACATATATACAATGGAATATTACTCAGCCATAAAAAGGGCGTAAGACTTTTCACTCCTGATTCCAGCATCTTCCCCGATACCCAAGACATCATGCACGAGTCTGTACTCTGGTTTGATGTCTGCATCCAAGTGTCTGGACACTCACTTGCATCTTTTTTTTTTTTTTTTTTAATTTATTTTTTGCTGCATTGGGTTTTCGTTGCTGCACACTGGCTTTCTCTAGGTGTGGAGAAGGGAAGCTACTCTTCGTTGCGGTGTGCGGGCTTCTCATTGAGGCTTCTCTTGTTGTGGCTCGCGGGCTCTCGGGCGCAGCCTCAGCAGCTGTGGTGCACGGGCTTAGTTGCTCCGCGGCATGTGGGATCTTCCCAGACCAGGGCTCTAACCTGCGTTCCCTGCGCTGGCAGGAGGATTCTTAACCACTACGCCACCAAGGAAGTTCCTCACTTGCATCTTTTAAGGAACCCCATTCAAAATGACCACTTTAGGAAGACCACAGATAAATCTAAATACTGAGTACTTGATGTAATTGAGAACTGTAAGCTCTTTCATTTCTACAAGTATCAATATAATTTGGATCATGATCTACTTCTCTGTGATTTAATCTCACCAACTAGTAATACTTCATTAACTCTTTTGCTTGTAAGTAGTCAGGTAAGCTGGTGAAAATAAGCTAACTTCTTTCCTGTTGGAGGGTAAGAACAGAAACAATCATATGTCTTTCGCATCTCAGGGTCCCCAAATTTCCTGGACGTTTTTCTCTCTTTGTGGCTATAAACAAGAGAAATAGTGTCTTGTTTATTCGGGTTTTTTGGCTGGAGGGTGAAAGGGGAAATGGTTTCTGATGTAAAGTCAAGGTGATTAAGCTCCTTTTTTTCTCTGCAGCATTTCAAAACTGTCTCATAAAAACTGAGAATCTGAATAACAAAGACAATGGCATGGAAGAGTCAGAAGCTAGTAAATGAAAGAATTTAAATATGGAAAAATCCATAAGACATAAAGAAAAAAGTGAATACATTTGTCATAGAAGCAGCTGATATTGTTTTAAATCTTCAGAGGTAAAAGACTAAATTCAGGACATAGAACTTTAAGAGTTTACATTTTCATGCTCATAAAGGTGGTTGATTAAGTAAGGCTTAATTAACTTCTTTAACTCTGTTATAAAATAATGTTACCTGGCCACAGGGTACATTGATTAAGTATTAGTCACTGCTAATAGGACTTATTTGCTAATTTACCAATTTGTGATTAATGGAATTGATTACAAGGGTGAAAAGTTCCAATCAATTCAAAATTATATGGTCAAAGGGCCACTATAAACAAAAATAGACATAGTTCAAATATTTGTTTCTAACTGGGAATCTGATCATCTCTTAAAATAGTATTCAACTGGACTTGGTTATCTGGCTGTAATAAGTACGAAGAGTAGAAGTGTAGTTTCTGCTTTGCACTCCACTTCTCTGAAACTCTATTTCTCACCTAAAAGTTCAGGTAATCATACCTGCTCTAACACCTTCACAAAGTTATTCTGAGAGTGAAAGACACATGAAAGTCCTCTGCAAGATTATGATGGGATGAAAATAATTAACAAAAAGGGGAGACAATTTAGTAATGTAACGATCCTGACTCCATAATTCATCTTTAGGTCCACAGAGCTACTATTGTTCGGCTGGACAAATCTGGTCTATCTGGGGCACTGTGCTGAGGATGGGACGGGGAAATCAGCACCTGGGCACTTACTCCGGGACCATGCCCAGCTGGGCCTGGCAGACGTACATCCTCAGCATGGCGAAGGCATCGTAAGAGCACCAAGGCCCCAGAAAGGCAAGGGGTGGCTCCTGGCTCTGATTCAGGCCTCAGGACTTCCTGGTCTGGCCCCTCTCCCAGGTGTGAAATGACATTAACAAAGAGTTGGAAATAGCATGTACAGTCACTGATGGCGTTTCCTCATAAGCAGCAAAGATGACATCAAAAAATAAGTAAGCAAAAGAGAAAAACCAGGCCTACTTTTAAAACTATTTTCTCTTGATACTGTATACCAAAAATAGGATGATACTGCACCCCTCCCCCCCCCAAAAAAAGTACTTGGTGGTAAAAAACAATGTTTCTGTTCCTGTCCCCATCGGAGACTTGCATTGGTCTTTAGCAAGCCTGTCTTGAGTCAGCGCTTGAGAAAGGAATGGCTGCTTGAGCAGAACCAGCCTGAACTTCAACCATCTTTTGGGGCCATATCCCAGTCCAGGTGAGGTGCTCCTCCAGCTCTGGACTTGGATTGGTGTGCAGCTCTTCAAACAGTTCATGCAACTCAAACCAAGAGAGAATCGGAAAGAGCAATGATTCAGCACACCCTGCTGCTCCCAAAATGGTTGTGCCATAGGAAGTTGCTAATCACCACCTGTTTTGGACTTGCGGCAACAGTGATTTCATGTGGTTCAAACTACCCTTCTGCTTTCTGCTGTTAGAAATTTAGGATCGTGGTTTGCCGGGCTGCAGAAGCCCCCTTTGAACTGACAGTATGCTCCCACATTGTCTGAAGGTCCCCACTTCCTCAAAAGAAAAATAGTAACAAGCTCTCTTCCTGATGATTTCACTTGCAAATCCTTTATTTTGTTCTGATCCAACTCTGCCAAAGTTCATTGACTTCACCAACAGGAACTTCTGAAATGTCTTGTTAGTTGGTGTCATAAACTGAACGTTTGTGTCCACTCCCCCAACAAATTCATATATTGAAATCACATCCCCCGAGTGATGGTGTTAGCAGGTGAAACCCTTGAGAGGTGATTAGATCCTCAGGGTGAAGCCCTCCTGAATGCGATTCCTGCTCTTATAAAGAAGACCCCAGAGAGCCACCTGCCCCTTCTACCATGTGAGGACACAGGACCACCATCTATGAACCAGGAACTGGGTCCTACCAGCCCTGAATCTGCCAACACCTTGTTCTTGGACTTCTCAACCTCCAGAACTGTGAGAAAGAAATTTCTGTGGATTTTAAGCCACCCAGTTGATGGTATTCAGTTGTAGCAGCCTGAACTAAGATGATATTGGGTGATGGTTAGGGGTATGGACCCTGTAGCCAGAATGCCTGGGTTTGAAACACTTCCTATCTGTGTGGCCATGAGCAAGTTATATGTCCTCTCAGGGCTGCAGTTTCCCTCACCTGCAAAATGGTGATAAAATGTGCTGAATAGTTTTGGCTGTTATTATTATCTCACGCCCACAAGATGAAGGCCCTATTGTGACAGCAACGCCCAGTGCAGTGTTGACCCACGTCTTTAAATCTCTCTGGTCAGATGCTCACCTGTTCTTGGCCACTAACTCACTAAAAGAATGTCAATTAGTTCACATTCTCTATTTTCTCATTGTTCTGTCGCTTTCCACAAAGTTGTTCCTGTTTCCTGTCTTCTATGTCAATCTGACCTGAATGGCTTCTCCAGGGATTATTAACTTAAAGTCCATTTCTACGAGCTCATCTGCTTGGCTTTTCCTCCAGCAGTCCCACAGATTCGCCCTCTGATCAATAGCTCTCCATATTTCACACATCATTCTATTTTTTTAAACCACACACACACACACACACACACACACACACACACACACACACACAACTTAACAAGAAACTGGTTTACTTCTGCGTTGCTGTTGGGAAGATTGTGAAATGTTACAGCCACTCTGGAAACCAGCTTGGGAATTTCTATATGAGCTGCTTCTTCAGTTTCTTATAAGCTCGGCCATTAACCAAAGTGACTATATTCAAAGACAGAGAAGAAAAGCCAAAGTCTGCGTTTGTCTGCTTTGACCACCCAGAATCCAAACCTTATGCTTTGCTAAATGGAATTTGTTCATATGGAAGACCAATTAATGTGCAGCATCTGTTTGGGACTTCTTACTCTTCTGAATCAACTAACCAAAGTCCTGAGAGCTGCATTAAATAAGACACATTCACCAGGTACAGGAATGGAAAAGTGTGGGCAGATCTTCCTTTCTTATGCAGTTTTTTTTTCCAATTAATAATGCTGTTTTACCTCACGAATATTTTTTCTTTCAGAGAGTTTTCAGTGACATGCATGAAATTAAATCCTGCAGCTTCCTTACTACCAGATGGCAGTGCCACTTAGTGCACATCCCTGTCCTCACACTATTCGTGTTCCAGATCTAGAGGTTGGACCCAGCTCTTAGGAATGGACACATCGACAACCAGGTAACTCTGATCTTTATCAGATAAGTAAATAAAAGAGGCAAAAGCAAACCAGTAATAGCAAGAGAAAACAACAGAGGAAATGAATATAGCCATTCATTTCACTTAAGTTCTGAAAGTGAAAAGTATTAGTGTGATGTTTGCAAAAAATTAATAAACAGAAATCTCAATAAAGTTGGGAGACCAGAGAGGAAGCTCTCACACCCTTCGAGGATAGCAGAGCCCAACAGGGAAAAGAAAAATTCATCTTCTTTCCTGGCAAGAACTCAACCAATGAAACACCATGGGCTGTTTGTCCAGAGCACTCCCAACTTCCTTTTTCCATCTATAAACGTGTCCTCCTGGGCTTCCCTGGTGGCGCAGTGGTTGAGAGTCCGCCTGCCAATGCAGGGGACGCGGGTTCGTGCCCCAGTCCGGGAAGATTCCCACATGCCGCAGAGCGGCTAGGCCCGTGAGCCATGGCCGCTGAGCCTGCGCGTCCGGAGCCTGTGCTCCGCAACCGGAGAGGCCACAGCAGTGACAGGCCCGCGTCCCACAAAAAAAAAAAAAAAAAAAAAAAAAAGTGTGCTCCTTCCCTTGCTGTGTGGGCACTTGTACAAACCCTGAATGGCAATTCTCTATTGATTCTAAATAAACCCATCTTCGTTGAAGAAATATCTGGCTGTCTATTTGTTTCAGGTCAATATGTTCAAATGAAATATATACCTACACTGATTTTAATTCTCAAAAGAAAAAAACCCTATTCATATTCATCCAACAACTGATTTCATGGCTGTCATTTTTTTTTTTAAATTTAGCCTCAGTGGGCGGCATGTGGGATCTTAGTTCCCCGACCAGGGATCGAACTGGTGCCCCTGCAGTGGAAGCGCAGAGTCTTAACCACTGGACAGCCAGGAAAGTCCCTCATGGCTGTCATTTCTGAAACACATAATAATGTGACTTAACTGATGTGGTATTCAAATTTATCTTAAATGACAAAAACTTAAAAATGATAATAATGTACTGCTTTTTGTACTTGTGCTACTGTTGACCATGATCAACCAGAAATGCATTTGGCTTATTTTAGTACTGCTGGTGCAACTGCACTAAACTATAAACCAGAAGTTACTACTGAACATCATGCTTTCTCAGATTGTCACCTATAAATAAACTGCGATTCGAAGTGGAGCTGCGGATTTTCTGAAAGAAACTAGTGCAAATATTTTAAGAGTTGCAAGTTGTTCCTAATGAAAAACTGAATAAGTAGGCTTTTGTTTCATTCGTTAATACTTTGGATAACATTTTATTTTTTCTGTCTTAAGTATGTTGTTTCTTACTCTCCTGCATGTTTATTTCACAAACTGAGGACATATGACAGTGAGACTAAAGGAAAGCTAACTATCATAGTCTTTGGATCATTCCCTTTTGCTATGATCGTATATAAATAAAAGATATCAGTTTTACTTCTCACTTATTAATTGTACTTAATGAAAATTAGTTGGCTATGTCAGCATTTATTACCCACCTCTTTTGCCAGCTAGATATGAGAAGGTATGTTTAACATATTTAAATCTTGATAACTTGATAAACAATAGAATATTGCATTGATGTATGATTTTTAATATTTATTGTCCAAATCAAATTTCCTATGTAAAATATATGGGTTATTTGGGGAAAAATACCTAATCATGTAATTACCATACAACTCAGCAGTTGTATTCCTGGGCATTTATCCCAGAGAAATGAAGACATTTTCACACAAAAACCTGTATATGAATGGTCATAGCACCTTTATTTGTTTTACCCAAAAAACTGAAAACAATCCAGATGCGCTTCAATGGATGAATAACCAAGCTGTATGTCCATACCGTGGAATACTACTCAGTAAGAAATGAACTATGGACACATGCAACAATGTGGATGGATTTCAAGAGCATTCTGCTGAATGAAAAAGGCAATCCCCAAAAATAACATACAATAGGATTCCATTTATGCAGGATTCTTGAAATGACAAAATTACAATGATTTTACAATCATTGTAATTGTAAAAAATTACAATCATTATAAATGATTGCCAGAGATTAAGGAAGGAGTGAGGGTGAGAGAAAAGTAGCAGCATGGGCAACTGAAGCCTGGGAATCTTTCTTTATCTCGACTCTACCAATATATCCTCGTTATAATATTGTACTGTTAAGTGTTGCAAGATGTTACCATTGGGGGAACCTGGGTAAAGAGTACAGATGATCTCTGGGTATTATTTCTTACAACTGCATGTGAATCGACAATTACCTCAAACATTTTTTAAAAGTTTAATTGAAAAAACGATTTGTGATTTAAAATATTTTGTCCTTTTTATTTTTCCTTGGGATTAGTCTGCATGTCATATATGTATAGGTTGCAACGTGACCTTAACATAAAAGATACTTTTTAATTTATTATATTCTACATTCAGTCTCATTTTTTAAAAAGTGCTTTTAAACTGGGCACTTTGTTACATTTAGATGAATATAAATATATATAAACACATACACAGATTTCCTTTGATAATTTTGACTTACCTTTTGGTTTCAAAAGGTTCAAAGTTCTGCTATTGTTTCTCATATTTTTAACTTTTTTTTGTCATTTATCTTAATACTTCAAAATCATAAAATGAGGAAGGGGCAAAATTGTTTCTGTACAAAGCTGCTTTAAATACACTGGTATCCACAGTAGGTACTGACAGCGGCGTGTTGGGAGGGGGAACAAAAAGTTCTCTAGCCAGTAAGCCTGGAATCTTTGCGTTGATCTTGAACTAGTCTCAACAGTCAACAGCGCGGGTAACGGTAATAGGCTGACAGCCCTGAGTGACGCCGGGACGCCGGGTGGGACCGGTGCGAGCTCGGGCGCCACGGCCCGGCTTTGAGCAGCTGGATCTCCGCGGTGCTTTAATAGCGGCCCCACGTGGTACAAATGGGAACTACAGGCATTCGGCGGCATCCTCGGCCACTGGGCGGACGAGGGGCGGCCCCGCATTAGCCTGTATCCTGCGCCCAAGGAAAGAAAGCCCTGGAGAGGGGCCAGGACGATTTAACCCGGGAGATCGCGGCCTGGCCCTTTCCGCAGTGCACACGAGTGCAGGGGGCTGGGGTCGCACTCGTCCTGGTGCCGCTCCGGTAGGCAGGTGACAGGCCACTTGTGCTTGGCTGGCAAGGGACCAGCCTCTGGAGTTCTCAGGGCGAAGGGACTTGGGGGAGGAGGAGAGGCGAGAGTTCATGGGAACTGTGAATATTCCGTTTTGGGAATTAATGCCAAACAGTCTTCCGAAACAGTCCGCGGTCCAGTTGCTGTCCGTCTTCTCCAACCTGGGTATTGTGTTCCTTTAAATTTTATTTATTTTTTCCTTATGGTGGTGTGAAAGGGCATGGTTTAATGTGCCTCTTCCAGATCTGTTTCTCTCCCATTCTTCCCCATTTCACTAAGAGGCACCAGCTGACCACCCATGCCCTCAAGCCAAATCCTAGGCGTCTTCCTGAATTTCTCTCCCCTTCTCTGTCGGTTATCAGCAAACCCTGTTGGTTCTACTTCCAAACACATCCTCTACTCTACTTCAGCACCACCTTCCTGATCCAAACCATTAATGTCTCTCTCAAAGCTTCCAAAGATTTCCCTCCACCCCCGGTAATCCGCATCCCCACTCACCTTGGCCATGCAAACACAATGACCTTCCTGAAATGTGAATCAAATTTTAGAATCCTCCATTCAAAAGCCGGCTCCTCTCCCCAGCCCAAATTCCTCTGTTTACTAGACTCCAGCCATGTGGGCCATGGCCTTCACTTTGACCATGTCGAGCCGTTTTGCACACGCTAGGGAGGGCTCTCCCCTCAGAATGGCTGCCTCATTCTCATCCTTCAGAGCTCAGTTCAAGGCCTTATCTAAATGAGGATCCTCACACCTAATCAGCTCCAGCCAATTACTCTTTCATATCACCAGGTTTTTGTTTTTGTTTTTGTTTTCCATCATAGCATCTCTGCAAGATAACTAGAGATTCTGCTATTTATTTCTTGCTTGTCCCTTCCACTGGAATATGAGTTCCATAAAGACTAGACTCTGTTTATCTTGATCACAGCTAAACCTGTAAGATCAAGCACAATGTCAATTCTGAGAAGGCATCCAATAAATAAATAAATAAATACATACATACATATATTTTATTTATTTATTTATTTTATTTATTTATTTTTGCGGTACGCGGGCCTCTCCCGTTGCGGAGCACAGGCTCCGGACACGCAGGCTCAGCGACCATGGCTCACGGGCCCAGCCGCTCCGCGGCATGGGGGACCTTCCCGGACCGGGGCACGAACCCATGTCCCCCGCATCGGCAGGCGGACTCTCAACCACTGCGCCACCAGGGAAGCCCAATAAATATTTTTGAATTAATAAATAGATAAAAAACATTTCTTCTACTAAAAAAGGGGGTGGGTGGGTAAATGGAGCTACTACACCATGAAAATGGATCAGGAGGTATGAGAGTTGCACAGCAGAGATTCACTCACTTCAAACAACAGCATGGATTTTACCTGAAGTCAGAGGAACCCCTTCCCTAACATAGAACAAGCATTCCTGTGGGCTCACTTGTTCTGGGAATGGGATACATCTATTGGGAGTATGTTTTTTTTTTAAAAAATGATAGAACTAAAACAGAGACATTAAGGGAAATGAATAATATTATACCAAGCGTTATTTATAAATCCAGATCCTAATTCACAGCATGTTACAAAATTGGAAATGTTAAGTAATATTATTCTTGTCTCTTTCACACAAACGAAAGTTTTAGAAGAGCTGATGGCCAGGGTATGCAATAGAGTTTTTCCATGGTAGGCTAGAAGTTTGCCTTTTGAACAAAAACAGAAAAATCTTAGGACACAGAGAAAGCAAACATTTTAAAAACTGACTTCACAGTAATTATTCTGTACATTTTGAGTTATCTTTATATTATTTTTAAGCATATCAAATCAATTCATTTCTTTCCCTGTTAATAAAAAGGGTAGAGTCACAGAATCAGTGCCCTCAGAATAAAAAGTAAACAGAGGAAACAGGACACCTAGAGTCAGTAACATCCTCAGGGCCAAGTCTGGTCACTCAAAACCAAAAACTTTTGTTGATTTTCAACAACTCTTTGCATACTTAAGGTTTCAAATACGGCCGGTTCAGCAGGCCAGCTCTTCAGGACAGCAGTATGTGCAGCCCAACACAGGATCATCCACAACTATGTTAACAATTTCAGGATGCTGGTGTGGAGTCCATGGAGTTTTGTGTGTAAAAATTAGGAAAACCCTTCCAGCGATGAAGTTCAAGTCCAGGAGCATCCATCTCCCAGCCCCATATCAGCAGGGATTCCTAAGGCAAGGTTACATTTCATCAGACAAGAGAGCAGTCCGTTCCTCCTCTGTGCCGAGGATATTTTGAAGTTTAGATCTATGTTGAAGGAAAGAAGAGGCCAACCTCAATATTTCTCACCTTAAAAAAATAACTCAGTACCTACATCTCTATCCAACTATTTCCGTACATGTGTCTATCAAGTGATAAGGCTCAGAGTGCCCAGAAATCTCCAGAGTGGAAGAATGGATGTAAAATGGTGTCTTTTTTCCACTCCCACAAGCCAACTTTTAAAGGGAGAAAAAAAACTCAAGAGTTGACCATACCTCCTTCTTCTCCTTGAATGCTCCAACAGATAAAACAAGCCCATCGCTAGTCCCTTTAACACGATGAAAGGTACTGGTTAATGTCAATTATCCTAGTCACATTTCTCCATAAACATAAGGGAAATGAGAGTAAAAGACTAAATTACTCACACTTGTCAAAGCCCAGAGACCCTGTAGAGCAGCTGCCCATTCAAAACCAATTTTCTCATACAGAAATCCCCCCAGCGTTGGTCCTACGAAAGCACTAACGATGGAAAGAACAGAGAGGATTATAGTGCAAAAAAAAAGTCACTCCTTATAGGCTGCATGTCTGCTTCAATTCATTACATTGAAACTGTAAACACTAACGAAAAAAGCCAGTTCCTGGACAGAGCATTAGGTATAAGAAAATGATTCTACCTGATAATGATGATGTTTAAAATTTTGAAACAATCCTAAAATTATAACTGCTTCTGAAAAGTTGGTGCCTTATATGAAAATCTTTAAATGATATGCATTCGAAAGAACCTTTATATTATTCTCTCTCCTCTTCTAGGTATTTGTATTTAAAACAACTCAGTACATACTTATTGATGGCCAGCATCCAGTTATCCCTCTGGTATAGGACAGAGTTAAAAATAAACACACGAATGAATGAATACATTTTCAAAACGGAGACAGGCTCCTGTTAAAGCCTGTCTTTAAAATGTCACTTAAATAAGACAAAGTATATGAGACCATTTTGATTATGTATTAAAACTGCTGGTATAACCATTGATCTTGAAGTCAGACAGCTGGATTAGAACTGCAGCTCTGCCCTAAGGGAATTATGTGCCTTTTGGCAACTCATCTGACCTCTCAGGGTCTGAATTTCTTCATCTGTAAAATGGGGATAGCATTTTCCAACTTACAGGTGTGAATGAAATTCAATAGCTACTCACCCAACTGACCACAATGCACCAAAGAGACCTGACACAAGCCCCAAGGTACTTAATCCTTCTTCAAATCCATTTTCACTGCAAAGAGAAACAAGAGTGTGTCTGTGGTTAAAAGGGGAACCTGCATGAAACAAAAGAATAGTGTATGGTGGGCTTCCCTGGTGGCGCAGTGGTTGAGAGTCCGCCTGCCAATGCAGGGGACGCGGGTTCGCGCCCCGGTCCGGGAAGATCCCACAGGCCGTGGAGCGGCTGGGCCCGTGAGCCATGGCCGCTGAGCCTGCACGTCCGGAGCCTGTGCTCCGCAACGGGAGAGGCCACAACAGCGAGAGGCCCGCGTACCGCAAAAAAAAAAAAAGAATAGTGTATGGTATAAAAATAAACCAGGGATGATCTGGACAAACCCAACAGCAAGAACATTCCATTTCTAAAATAAAATGCTAATCTCATTTGAAGATATTACTATAGTAATATTTCCTCCAGGGTTTTCTAAAAATACTTCTATTACATATATAGGATACAATATTAAGAATCGCGACCCACTTGCATTAAATGTTTATTAAAGTATATAATTAACTAAGAAATTCTTCAAATGAGATGAACATGTAGAGAGAACGATGGGCAACCTTTAGAAAATACTGAGGCAGCTCCCTCATTCCTTTGAGACTTGTTGAACTGACAACAGCAGAGCCATCGGTGTTTTCTCCCTGCTCAAGTTCACTTTGTGTTCTTCGTCACTATTCCTACTAAACAAAAGACTGATGGCCAAGTGACAAAGATACATTTGGTCTTCCCCATTTCTGGCACACAGCTCCTAAAACCCGTGGAATTTCTTAAGTGATGAAAGCCATAAAAAAAGTGTCTTTTGTTATGTTAACGAGGTGACTTTGGGACTAGCACCCACGTTGCCCGGAGAACCAACACGTGATTAGAGGGTTGGAACTTCCAGCCCCACACATCCCTCCCCCACAGAGAGAGGGGGTGGAGGTTGAATCAGCTGCCAATGGCCAATGATTTAATCAGCCATGCATATGGAGTGATGCTTCCGTAAAAACCCAAAAGGACTGAGTTCAGAAAGCTTCCAGCTTGGGAAGCCAGAATGCTTTCATGTGCCACTGTGCTGGGCCCCAAACTCCACAAGGACAGAGGCTCTGCTGCTTGGGACCGTATCACCCTATATATCTCGTCATCTGGCTGCTGATCTGTATCCTTTAATATCCTTTGCAGTAAGCCAGTAGCTAGTGAGTGAACTGGTTTCCTGAGATCTATGAGCTGCTCTAGCAAATGAAGAGAACCCACGGAGGGGCTCGTTGGAACCTCTGATTTACAGCCAGTCGGTCAGAAACATAGGTAACAACCTGCATTTGAAATTGGCATCTGAAGCAGAGGGCACTCCTGTGGGACTGAGCCCTTAACCTGTGGGATCTGATGTTATCTCCTGGTAAATAGTGTCAGAATTAGTTGAATTGCAGGACACCCAGCTTGGTGGTGTGAGGGAGGAAAAACCCACACATTGGAATTGATACTAGAATCCATTTACCTGGTCACTCTGTGCCCTTGTGTGGACCTCCTCTATGAGAGGGAAATGATGCTGAGGCCTTCCCACTGTGCTTTGGCTTTTTTTTTTTTTTTTTAATTTATTGAAGTATAGTTGACTTACAATGTTGTGCTAATTTCTACCGTACGGCAAAGTGCTTCAGTTATACATATATATGCTTTGGCTTTTTAGAATTCTACCTATACCGAGGTGTAAACTAAGCCAAGTCTCTATCCACAACCCATTTTACCTATCACTGTATTAATATTACTGTATATTATCATTTATATTATTGTGTGTTTGCTTACATTATTTATATCACAATATTGCATGACATGAAATCATGAAGATTTAGTATTGTAAAAAAATACCCAACATCCTACAAAATTGAGAAATTCAAGAAAGCTTGTGATGTTTATTGCTAATCACAATACAGTTCTTCAAGCCATGGAAGTAACTTACTGTGCGCAACTGAGAATCTCCGGGAAAGCTGATATTAAACTCATTCCAGCAGAGATCCCATTTATGACTAATATCAGCACCAACAACCAGAGCTGACTGCAAGAGAGTTTTGGAGAAAAATTAACATTTAAAGAGACAACAAAGCTTCACGCCAAAGAGGGCAGGCAGGATCTCAGAGAAGTTCGTTTCACAGATGACATGACTAGTCTGGTACTTATCCCCATCTGATCCCATTTTGTTCAGTGAAAGCACCTTTTAACTCCTTACATTTTTGAGGAGGGAAAACGATCAATTTATCCTGCTATCCCAATATCTTTGGTCACACATGTCACATGCCTAGACCCTGCCTTCTAGAGTCAACCTGCCTTCTTATCGCCATGTAAAAGCCTTTCAAAGTTGGTTAAAATGTCAATGTTAATGTTGCTCCTTCAAGCACTTGGCTTTGAAATTCCACTGACTGAAAAATGGCACAGAAGGAAAATGGTAAAGGAAGTGACGGGAACCTGCTATGTGCTCCATGTCGGGCCCTACGTCAGTTACTTCATATCGATTATTCTACTGAATCCTTGCAGCAACCCTGCCATGTGAGTCTGTTAAAAATGATTAAGGAAGACAATCTAGGTGATACAAACAAACTTTACTTAACACTTCATGAAGTGGATGGTCTCATTTTGGAGAACTGAAAAATGGGATGGAAGGCAGGAAGCTTTTACAGGATAAGGAAAAAAAAGGAAGAGAAAAACAGGTAATATCTGATTGTCTGGGGCTACACAGTCCATCTTGTTTGGGGTGAGCGGCCCACAGTTGGTGGCTTGGCATTTGGGGGTGACTGGGTGACTGGATAGACTGCTTTTCTGGTCAAGAGGAGCATTTACAGGGACAGGAAAGTTTTCTAAGTTTTGGTTTGATGACTTGGCCCCCTGGGCTGGAGTCACTCTATCTTGAGCCTAGAAAATTATTTCAACAGTACTATTATTGGCTTTTTTGGTGGATAAGAAAACTGAGGCTCTTGGAAGTTAAATGATTTGCTCAAGTTCACATACCAAGGGAAGGGCAAAGCCCAAATACACACCCAAATCTGAAAGACTCTGAAATCATTCCTTTTTCCATATCATGTTTTGTCCCAGAGGTACCTAAAAAGTTCTAAGTAGCTCACTTTATTTCAGCAAATAAATTATAATAAACAAGCTTTATTAAGCAGCTACCATATGCTCAGGATGATACTGAAACAAAAAAGATTTAGTTCCCTCCTCAAGGGGCAAGAAGGAATAGAAAAAACAAAAGTATATTCTAAGAACTATCAGCTAAAGGTAGATAACAAATGCTACTTTTTTTTTTTTTTTAACAAATGCTACTTTTCAAATAAAGTACAGGGGGCTTCCCCGGTGGCACAGTGGTTGACAGTCTGCCTTACAATGCAGGGGACGCGGGTTCGTGCCCCGGTCCAGGAGGATCCCACATGCCGTGGAGCGGCTGGGCCCGTGAGCCATGATGTGCTCCGCGGCGGGAGAGGCCACGACAGTGAGAGGCCCGCGTACCGCAAAAAAAATAAATAAATAAAATAAACTACAGGACTTCCCTGGTAGAGCAGTGGGTAAGAATCCGCCTGCCAATGCAGGGGACACAGGTTCGAGCCCTGGCCCGGGAAGATCCGGAGTTGCGGAGCAACTAAGCCCGTGCGCCACAACGACTGAGCCTGAGCTCTAGAGCCCAAGAGCCACAACTACTGAGCCCGTGTGCCACAACTACTGAAGCCCACGCGTCTAGAGCCTGTGCTCCGCAACAAGAGAAGCCACCGCAAGGAGAAGCCCACACACCGCAACAGAGAGTAGCCCATAATCGCCACAACTAGAGAAAGACCGTGCACAGCAACAAAGACTCAATGCAGACAAAAATAAATAATACAATTTTTTAAAATTAAATAAAATAAAGTACAAATGTGCAATTGAAATACAAAGGGAGAATAAGCATTTTTATCATTTGATTCAGATTTTATGCATTCCTGTTTGCCTAGACCACTGCTAGCATCCAGTAATACTGTCAGTAAAACAAACAATTCAATATAGTCCTAAATCTGGTAATTATTTAAATAAGATTCAAAGATACTAAGCATATCAGTGTTACACCAAAAAATTTTAAAATAATTCCTAATGTTATTTTGCCACAAATTCAAAAGAAGAAAAAAAAATTACCTCTTAATGTGCAAGAATGGGGCAGGTCCTAAGAGCATGTAGCACCCTGCTGTGATTAAGTTTCCAAAAACGAGAAGCCATTTCCTTAGATGCTGGTAAAGAAAGTCCACAGAAACTCTTAGAGGTAAAGATCTTCCATAATTCAGGAAAATAAAGAAATCATTGAAGAACACAAGTCATGATATTAAAAAATCCAAATACATTGGAGAAAACAAAATTTTACATGTAAGAGAAAACAGGTAGTTGGTAAACACAAAAGCAAGTGCAATATACCCCAAGACAGGGGTTGAGCAAAGGACAAGTATTCCTTGGAAAGGGAGTGTATTGTAGATTTTGTACATGATAAACTGTTCCAAATATAACAATTTAAAAAGCAGTCACCACAAGGAATGACCAAGTAGATGCACTGTCTAGAAAATTCACATTATTAAAAAGCACCAAATAAAATGTTTCCTTATAAACTACTCAAACACAGGCTAAAAATTATAGGGGTACGATATCTGTTCAGTTACATAAGGCTATGCCTTAAAACTAAGTTACAAACACTGTTTAAGACACTTGCTTTTTTTCACCTGGATTACCAAGTAATCTCCACGTAATAAGTCTTCATAAATATATACCCACATCTAATTAAGAGGGGAAACACAAAAATAAGCACTAAAGTCATAGAAGCTTGAGACCTGGCTAACAGTACGAGCTCTGTATACTAGTCACCTGGACTGAATGGTTTAGACCTAGTTAAAGGAGAATACAAAGGGTTTTCTGTCAGGATGGCTATGGGATAACTGATGCATATTTACGCACCAATCCTTTCACTCCCACAGAAAAACTAAATTCTATCCTCTCAACTTGGTCAAGTCCTAACTACTTTGGGGGCTCTGCCCTAATTATTAAGGTCAAACCACTTTTTTGCATCAAGGGAACTTTTTCCTTTAGAAAGTCTAATCCAAGAGTTTTTCAACAGTTTTAGCATAAGACTCCTCTTTTCCCAGATGAAAGCAATTAAAAAGTGAATCTGTTCAGGGTGATGGCAAGTTGGCACATACTGAGACCTCACACTGGAACCGCTCCATCAGCTTAAAAAATTGAATATATTAAAATTTAAATGTTCTCACTGCTCTCCACCCCCTCAAAAAGGTAACTGTGGTGATGGATACGTTAATTAACCAGGTGGAGGGAATCCTTTCTCAGGGTGTATGTATACCAAATCACCATGATGTATACTTTAAATATCTTACAGTTTTATTTGTCAACTATACCTCAATAAAGATAAATTTTTTAAAAAACTGAATATGTTAATTCTAATCAATGGACCTCTAGACTTCAGGAAGTACAGTTGGACAACCACCAGTCTAGACATAGAAAAATAACTCTTAAGTATCGATGAAACATACATACCGGCATTTTATCACTGAGTAGGCCCACCAGTGGTGAAGAAATGGCGTAGGATAGTGCCAAACCCAGGAATACCAGTCCCACGTATCCAGCTGGTAAATTAAACTGTAAAAGAAATCCTGTGTTAAAGTTACATGGTTGAGTCATTTTTTTCAATAAATATCTATCTTTTCCTTCTACCATTTTTCAGCTCTTACTATCTGCCATGAGGCTACTACTAACAGTCAGCATCCTTCCTAATTTTTGTCTTACTCTTATAAGTGGATTACTTTTTCTCTATAGGGGAAAAAACCTAACCACAGGTCAGAAGTCCTGGATGTTTTTGATTTGTAGCATTTGACATTAAATATAGTATAATTATCCTTCTATGAATCATAGCATTTTTACATGTTAATCAGTGCTTTGCAAACGTTAGTATGCACAAAAAATTACCTAGAGAACTTGTGGGTTTTTTTTAAAATAAATTTATTTATTTATTTTTGGCTGCATTGGGTCTTCGTTGCTGCACACGAGCTTTCTCTAGTTGCTGCGAGCGGGGGCTACTCTTCCTTGAGGTGCGTGGCCTTCTCATTGTGGTGGCTTCTCTTGTTGTGGAGCACAGGC
The DNA here is from genome assembly GCA_004363435.1 of Platanista minor. Classification (NCBI taxonomy): domain Eukaryota; kingdom Metazoa; phylum Chordata; class Mammalia; order Artiodactyla; family Platanistidae; genus Platanista; species Platanista minor. The sequence goes on from RJWK010042400.1 coordinate 17,219, forward strand.
TCTAGGTGTGTGGGCTTCAGTAGTTGTGGCACACGGGCTCAGTAGTTGTGGCTCGTAGGCTCTAGAGCACAGGCTCAGTAGTTGTGGTGCATGGGTTTAGTTGCTCCGAGGCATGTGGGATCTTCCTGGACCAGGGCTCAAACCTGTGTCCTCTGCATTGGCAGGAGGATTCTTAACCACTGCGCCACCAGAGAAGTCTGGGGAACCTGTTATAAGAGGTTCTTGGACGCCAGCCCTAGAATTTCGGATTCAAAGAGTCTGGGATGAGGCCTGAGAATGTGCATTTCTAACAAAAATCCCAGGTGATGCTCACTGCCCGCAGACTGAAGTGCAGTGGTGTAAAAAACACTGACAATAACATCTATTCTATCCATCTCAAAGAAATATTAAGTTCTAATTAAAGAATTAGATGGGATGACACATTTTAAAAGGCTTCTAAAGTAGTAAGCTACCTCATAACTCTGCTACTGTTACTATTACCAACATGATATAAATGCCTTTCTTGTTTATCTGAGTTGTTCTCATTTTCCTTAATTTCCTTGACTAATCCTTAATTAAGGCCATGAGATCTATTTATACATCAGTATATGTGTGAATAATTTTAGTGACATAACTCAAGCTAAAAATCAGCCCTTTAAAGACAGTAGCAAGATACAAAAGTCAGAAATGTCCTCTTCTGATTTTACAACAGGGGGGAGACAGGGTGGAACCCTCCTTCCCTAAAAGGCTGAGCGACTGGACAGCAAACAGCCAATCCAGAAAACTGTTATGAAGGCAGAAGAAGGGCAACAGGAACAAAAATGTGATAGAAAAACCAGAAAGTACATTTCTAAAGAGTTTTTTATAAGTTAGACACGAGCAACTTGGGTTTATGAGAGATTGCTTACAAATTTTTTTTTCATTGTTTTCTTAAAAGGACAGAAAAATGACTTAAAGAGACACATTGTTGGGCTTCCCTGGTTGTTCAGTGGTTAAGAATCCGCCTGCCAGTGCAGGGGACACGGGTTCGAGCCCTGGTCCAGGAAGATCCCACATATCGCAGAGCAACTAAGCCTGTGCGCCACAACTACTGAGCCTGTGCTCTAGAGCCCACGAGTCACAACTACTGAGCCCATGTGCCACAACTAATGAAGCCCACACAGCTAGAGCCTGAGCTCCGCAACAAGAGAAGCCACCACAATGAGAAGCCCACGCACCGCAATGAAGAGAAGCCCCTGCTCACTACAACTAGAGAAAGCCCGCATGCAGCAATGAAGACCCAATGCAGCCAAAAATAAATAATAAATAAATAAATAAATTTATTTAAAAAAAAGAGAGACACGTTGTTGATAATGTGAATGGAATGTGTCACCATAAACACAAAGTATTTTTCTTATGCATTACCTCATAGATGCTCACTTCTTAAGTGTGATATTATATTATTTTCCAAAACCTGGGTCCGGCACTAAAATAACAGTCCCCAAGTTTACCTGTGAAATACCCAAAGCTTTCTTTACTGACTTGAAAGGGGTTGTGTTTCTGTTAACAGTGCTTTTTTTCATTCTAGGGCCTCAAATAAAGTGAGTATGGACTGCAACTAGTAGATTTCTGTCTTTATAAACACAGATTAATTCTCCAGTATAATTAACTATCAGACTTAGTAATTTATTGCATTATTTATTAATAATTTTTTTCAAAAATATCTAAGAACAAATTGCTACAACATCAAACTTTAAAATTCAGTACATAATTTTCAGCATTAAAATGATAGAGAGAGGGCTTCCCTGGTGGCGCAGTGGTTGAGAGTCTGCCTGCCGATGCAAGGGACACGTGTTCGTGCCCCGGTCCAGGAGGATCCCACATGCCGCGGAGCGGCTGGGCCCGTGAGCCATGGCCGCTGACCGTGCACCTCCGCAGCCTGTGCTCCGCAACGGGAGAGGCACAACAGTGAGAGGCCCACGTACAGAAAAAAAAAAAAA
>RJWK010042401.1:0-19179 GCA_004363435.1 Platanista minor
GTTAATATACGATATTTGTTTTTCTCTTTCTGACTTACTTCACTTTGTATGACAGTCTCTAGATCCATCCACGTCTCAACAAATGACTCAATTTCGTTCCTTTTTGTGGCTGAGTAATATTCCATTGTATATATGTACCACATCTTCTTTATCCATTCATCTGTCGATGGGCATTTAGGTTGCTTCCATGACCTGGCTATTGTAAATAGTGCTGCAATGAACATTGGGGTGCATGTGTCTTTTTGAATTATGGTTTTCCCTGGGTATATGTCCAGTAGTGGGATTGCTGGATCATATAGTAATTCTATTTTTAGTTTTTTAAGGAACCTCCATACTGTTCTCCATAGTGGCTGTATCAATTTACATTCCCACCAACAGTGTAAGAGGGTTCCCTTTTTTCCACTATGTTGAATAATAGTGGTGAGAGTGGACATCCTTGTCTTGTTTCTGATTTTAGAGGAAATGCTTTCAGTTTTTCACTATTGAGAATGATGTTTGCTGTGGGTTTGTCGTATATGGCCTTTATTATGTTGAGGTAGGCTCCCTCTCTGCCCACTTTCTGGAGAGTTTTTATCATAAATTGGTGTTGAATTTTGTCAAAAGGTTTTTCTACATCTATTGAGATGATCATATGGTTTTTATCCTTCAATTTGTTAATATGGTGTATCACATTGATTGATTTGCGTATATTGAAGAATCCTTGCATCCCTGGGTAAATCCCACTTGATCATGGTGTACAATCCTTTTAATGTGTTGTTGGATTCTGTTTGCTAGTATTTTGTTGAGGATTTTTGCATCTATATTCATCAGCGATATTGGTCTGTAATTTTCGTTTTTTGTAGTATCTGTGTCTGGTTTTGGTATCAGGGTGATTATGGCCTCATAGAATGAGTATGGGAGTGTTCCTCCCTCCGCAATTTCTGGGAAGAGTTTGAGAAGGATGGGTGTTAGCTCTTCTCTAAATGTGTGATAGAATTCACCTGTGAAGCCATCTGGTCCTGGACTTTTGCTTGTTGGAAGATTTTTAATCACAGTTTCAATTTCATTACTTGTGACTGGTCTGTTCATATTTTCTCGTTCTTCCTGGTTCAGTCTTGGAAGGTTATACCTTTCTAAGAAGTCCATTTCTTCCAGGTTGTCCATTGTATTGGCATAGAGTTGCTTGTAGTAGTCTCTTAGGATGCTTTGTATTTCTGCGGTGTCCGTTGTAACTTCTCCTTTTTCATTTCTAATTTTATTGATTTGAGTCCTCTCCATCTTTTTCTTGATGAGTCTGGCTAATGGTTTATTAATTTTGTTTATCTTCTTAAAGGACCAGCTTTTAGTATTATTGATCTTTCCTATTGTTTTCTTTGTTTCTATTTCATTTATTTCTGCTCTGATTTTATGATTTCTTTCCTTCTGCTAACCTTGGGTTTTGTTTGTTCTTCTTTCTCTAGTTCCTTTAGGTGTAAGTTTAGATTGTTTATTTGAGATTTTTCTTGTTTCTTGAGGTAAGCTTGTATAGCTATAAACTTCCCTCTTAGAACTGCTTTTGCTGCATCCCATAGGTTTTGGATCATCGTGTTTTCATTGTCATTTGTCTCTAGGTATTTTTTGATTTCCTCTTTGATTTCTTCAGTGATCTCTTGGTTATTTAGTAACGTATTGTTTAGCCTCCATGTGTTTGTGTTTTTTATGTTTTTTTCCCTGTAATTCATTTCTAATCTTATAGCGTTGTGGTCAGAAATGATGCTTGATAGGGTTTCAGTTTTCTTAAATTTACTGAGGCTGGATTTGTGACCCATGATGTGATCTATCCTGGAGAATGTTCTGTGTGCACTTGAGAAGAAAGTGTAATCTGCTGTTTTTGGATGGAATGTCCTATAAATATTAATTAAATCTATCTGGCCTACTGTGTCATTTAAAGTTTATGTTTCCTTATTTATTTTCATTTTGGATGATCTGTCCATTGGTATAAGTGGGGTGTTAAAGTCCCCCACTATTATTGTGTTACTGTCGATTTCCTCTTTTATAGCTGTTAGCAGTTGCCTTATGTATTGAGGTGCTCCTATGTTGGGTGCATATATATTTATAATTGTTATATCTTCTTCTTGGATTGATCCCTTGATCATTATGTAGTGTCCTTCCTTGTCTTTTGCAACATTCTTTATTTTAAAGTCTATTTTATCTGTTATGAGAATAGCTACTCCAGCTTTCTTTTGATTTCCATTTGCATGGAGTATCTTTTTCCATCCCCTCACTTTCAGTCTGTATGTGTCCTTAGGTCTGAAGTGGGTCTCTTGTAGACAGCATATAGATGGGTCTTGTTTTTGTACCCATTCAGCAAGCCTGTGTCTTTTGGCTGGAGCATTTAATCCATTGACGTTTAAGGTAATTATCGATATGTATGTTCCTATGACCATTTTCTTAATTGTTTTGGGTTTGTTTTTGTAAGTCCTTTTCTTCTCTTGTGTTTCCCACTTAGAGAAGTTCCTTTAGCATTTGTTGTAGAGCTGGTTTGGTGGTGCTGAATTCTCTTAGCTTTTGTTTGTCTGTAAAGCTTTTGATTTCTCCATCGAATCTGAATGGGATCCTTGCCGGGTAGAGTAATCTTGGTTGTAGGTTCTTCCCTTTCATCACTTTAAGTATATCATGCCACTCCCTTCTGTCTTGTAGAGTTTCTGCTGAGAAATCAGCTGTTAACCTTATAGGAATTCCCTTGTATGTTATTTTTCATTTTTCCCTTGCTGCTTTCTATAATTCTTCTTTGTCTTTAATCTTCACTTAGTTGTTTTTCTGGGGTTTTATCTTGTTCCTTCATTTGGTACATAGCCCTCTTCCTTTTCATCTTGTCTATCTTTCTGTGAATGTGGTTTTTGTTCCACAGGCTGCAGGATTGTAGTCTTCTTGCTTCTGCTGTCTGCCCTCTGGTGGATGAGGCTATCTAAGAGGCTTGTGTAAGTTTCCTGATGGGTGGGACTGGTGGTGGGTAGAGCTGACTGTTGCTCTGGTGGGCAGAGCTCAGTAAAACTTTAATCCACTTTACTGTTGATGGGTGGGGCTGGGTTTCCTCCCTGTTGGTTGTTTGGCCTGAGGCAACCCAACACTGGAGCCCACCTGGGCTCTTTGGTGGGGCTAATGACAGACTCTAGGAGGGCTCAGGCCAAGGAATACTTCCCAGACCTTCTGCTGCCAGTGTCCTTGTCCCCACAGTGAGCCACAGCCACCCCCCACCGCTGCAGGAGACACTCCAATGCTAGCAGGTAGGTCTGGTTCAGTCTCCTCTGGGGTCACTGCTCCTTCTCCTGGGTCCCGATGCACACACTACTTTGTGTGTGCCCTCCAAGAGTGGAGTCTCTGTTTCCCCTAGTCCTGTCGAAGTCCTGCAATCAATTCCCACTAGGCTTCAAAGTCTGATTCTCTAGGAATTCGTCCTCCCATTGCCAGACCCCCAGGTTGGGAAGCCTGATGTGGGGCTCAGAACCTTCACTCCAGTGGGTAGACTTCTGTGGTATAAGTGTTCTCCAACCGCTGAGTCACACACCCAGCAGTTATGGGATTTGATTTTACTGTGATTGCGCCCCTCCTACCATCTCATTGTGGCTTCTCCTTTGTCTTTGGATGTGGGGTATCTTTTTTGGTGAGTTCCAGTGTCTTCCTGTCTATCATTGTCCAGCAGCTAGTTCTGATTCTGGTATTCTTGCAAGAGGGAGTGAGTGCACATCCTTCTACTCTGCCATCTTGGTTCCTCCTTCCTCATTGTAGTTTTTATTTGCATTTCTCTAATAATTAGTGATGTTGAGCATCTTTTCATGTGCTTCTTGGCCACCTGTAAGTCTTCTTTGATGAAATGTCTATTTAGGTCTTCTGCCCATTTTTTAATTGGGTTATTTGTTTTTTTGATATTGAGCTCCATGAGCTGTTTGTATATTTTGGAGATTGATCCTTGGTCAGGTGTTTCATTTGCAAATATTTTCTCCCATTCTGAGGGTTGTCTTTTCGTCTTGTTTATGGTTTCCTTTGTTGTGCAAAAGCTTTGAAGTTTCATTAGGTCCCATTTGTTTATTTTTGTTTTTATTTCTGCTACTCTAGGAGGTGGGTCAAAAAAGATCTTGCTGTGGTTTATGTCAAAGGTGTTTTTCCTATGTTTTCCTCTAAGAGTTTTATCATGTATGGTCTTGCATTTAGGTCGTTAATCCATTTGGAGTTTATTTTTGTGTATGGTGTTAGGTAGTGTTCTAATTTCATTCTTTCACATGTTGCTGTCCAGTTTTCCCAGCACCACTTATTGAAGAGGCTGCCTTTTCTCCATTGTATGGTCTTTCCACCTTTGTTGTAAATTAGGTGCTCATATGTGCATGAGTTTATCTCTGGGCTCTCTATCCTGTACCATTGATCTATATTCCTGTTTTTGTGCCAGTACCATACTGTCTTGATTACTGTAGCTTTTTAGTATAGTTTGAAGTCAGGGAGCCTGATTCCTCCAGCTCCATTTTTCTTTCTCAAGATTGCTTTGGCTATTCAGGGTCTTTTGTGTTTCCATATAAATTGTAAAATTTTTTGTTCTAATTCTGTGAAGAATGCCATTGGTAGTTTGATAGGGATTGCATTGAATCTGTAGATTGCTTTGGGTAGTATAGTCATTTTTACAATATTGATTCTTCCAATCCAAGAACATGGTATATTTCTCTATCTGTTTGTCATCTTTGATTTCTTTCATCAGTGTTTTATAGTTTTCTGAGTACCAGTCTTTCACCTCCTTAGGTAGGTTTATTCCTAGGTATTTTATTCTTTTTGTTGCAATGGTAGATGGGATTGTTTCCTTAAATTCTCTTTCCGATTTTTTGTTGTTAGTGTATAGGGATGCCAGAGATTTCTGTGCATTAATTTTGTGTCCTGCAACCTTACCAAATTCATTGATTAGTTCTAGTTGTTTTCTGGTGGCATCTTTAGGGTTTCCTATGTATAGTATCATGCCATCTGCAAACAGTGACAGTTTTACTTCTTCTGTTCCAATTTGTATTCCTTTTGTTTCTTTTTCTACTCTGATTGCCATGGCTAGGACTTCCAAAACTATGATGAATAAGAATGGAGAGAGTGGACAACCTTGTCTTGTTCCTGATCTTAGTGGAAATACTGTCAGTTTTTCACAATTGAGTGTGATGTTTGCTGTGGGTTTGTCATATGTGGCCTTTATTATGTTGAGGTAGGTTCCATCTATGCCCATTTTCTGGAGAGTTTTTATCATAAATCAGTGTTGAATTTTGTCAAAAGCTCTTTCTGCATCTATTGAGATGATCATGTGGTTTTTATTCCTTAATTTGTTAATATGGTGTATCACGTTGATTGATTTGTGTATATTGAAGAATACTTGCATTCGTGGGATAAATCCCACTTGATCATGTTGTACGATCCTTTTAATATGTTGTTAGATTCTGTCTGCTAGTATTTTGTTCAGGATTTTTGCATCTATGTTTATCAGTGATATTGGTCTATAATTTTCTTTTTTTGTGATATCTTTTTCTGGTTTTGGTATGAGGGTGATGGTTGCTTTGTAGAACGAATTTGGGAGTGTGCCTCCCTCTGCAATTTTTTGGAAGAGTTTGAGAAGGATGGGTGTTAGCTCTTCTCTTAATGTTTGATAGAATTTGCCTGTGAAGCCATCTGGTCCTCGACTTTTGTTTGTTGGAAGATATTTAATTACAGTTTCAATTTCATTACTTGTGATAGGTCTGTTTGTATTTTCTAATTCTTCCTGTTTCAGTCTTGGAAAATTGTACCTTTCCAAGAATTTGTCCATTTCTTCGTGGTTGTCCATTTTATTGGCACATAGTTCTTTGTAGTAGTCTCCTATAATCCTTTGTATTTCTGCGGTGTCAGTTATGAGTTCTTCTTTTTCATTTCTCATTTTACTGATTTGTGTCCTCTCCCTTTTTTATCTTGATGAGTCTGGCTAAGAGTTTATCAATTTTATCTTCTCAAAGAACCAACTTTAGTTTTATTAATCTTTGCTATTGTTTTCTTCATTTCTCTTTCATTTATTTCTGCTCTTATCTTTATGATTTCTTTCCTTCTACTGTTTTGGGTTTTCTTTGTTCTTCTTTCTCTAGTTGCTTTAAGTGTAGGGTTAGATGGTTTATTTGAGATTTTTCTTGTTTCTTGAGGTGAGATTGAATTGCTATTCCCTCTTAGAACTGCTTTTGCTGTGTCCCAAAAGTTTTGAGTCACCGTGCTTTCATTGTCATTTGTTTCTATGTATTTTTAAAATTTCTTCTTTGATTTCTTCAGTGATCTCTTGGTTATTTAGTAGCACACTGTTTAGCCTCCGTGTATTTGTGTTTTTTACAGTTTTTTTTTTCATGTAATAGATTTCCAATCTCAAAGCGTTTTGGTCAAAAAAGATGCTTGATACGATTTCAATTTTCTTAAATTTACCGAGGCTTGATTTGTGACCCAAGATGTGATCTATCCTGGAGAATGTCCTGTGTGCACTTGAGAAGAAAGTATAGTCTACCACTTTCAGGTGGAATGTCCTATAAATGTTAATTAAATCTACCCGGTCTATTGTGTCATTTAAAGCTTGTGTTTCCTTATTTATATTCTGTTTGGATGATCTGTCCATTGGTGTGAGTGGGGTGTTAAAGTCTCTACTATTATTGTGTTACTGTCGATTTCTCCTTTCATGGTTGTTAGCATTTGCCTTATGTATTGAGGTGCTCCTATGTTGGGTGCATAAACATTTATACTTGTTATATCTTCTTCTTGGAATGATCCCTTGATCATTATGTAGTGTCCTCCCTTATCTCTTGTAACAGTCTTTATTTTAAAGTCTGTTTTATCTGATATGAGTATTGTTACTCCAGCTTTCTTTTGATTTTCAGTTTCACAGAATATCTTTTTCCATCCCCTCACTTTCAGTCTGTATGTGTCCCTAGGTCTGAAGTGGGTCTCTTGTAGACAGCATATATATGGGTCTTGTTTTTGTATCTCTTCAGCCAATCTGTGTGTTTTAGTTGGGGCATTTAACATTTACATTCAAGGTTATTATCGATATGCATGTTCCGATTACCATTTTCTTAATTATTTTGGCTTTGTTTTTGTGGGTTTTTTTCTTCTCTTGTGCTTCCTGCCTAGAGAAGTTCCTTTAGGATTTGTTGCAAAGCTGTTATTGTGATGCTGAATTCTCTTAGCTTTTACTTGTTTGAAAAAGCTTTTGATTTCTCCATTGAATCTGAATGAGATCCTTTCTGGGTAGAGTAATCTTGGTTGTAGGTTTTTCTCTTTCATCACTTTAAGGATATCTGCTACTCCCTTCTGGCCTGCAGAGTTTCTGCTGAAAAATCAGCTGATAAACTTATGGGGATTCCTTTGTATGTTATTTTTTCTTTTCCCTTGCTGCTTTTAATATATTTTCTTTGAATTTAATTTTTGTTAGTTTGATAAATATGTGCCTTGGTGTGTTTCTCCTAGGGTTTATCCTGTATGGGACTCTCTGCGTTTCCTGGACTTGGGTGACTATTTCCTTTCCCATGTTAGGGAATTTTTCCACTATAATCTCTTCAAATATTTTCTCAGACCCTTTCTTTTTCTCTTCTTCTTCTGGGACCCCTATAGTTCGAATGTTGATACATTTAATGTTGTCCCAGAGGTCTCTGAGACTGTCTTCAATTATTTTCATTCTTTTTTCTTTATTCTGCTCCTCAGCAGTTATTTCCACCATTCTGTCTTCCAGCTCACTTATTAGTTCTTCTGCCTCTGTTAATTCTGTTATTAATTCCTTCTAACATATTTTTCATTTCAGTTATTGTATTGTTCATCTCTGTTTGTTTGTTCTTTAGTTCTTCTAGATCTTTGTTAAACATTTCTTGTACTTTCTCAATCTGTGCCTCCATTTTATTTCCAAGATTCTGGATCACCTTTACTATCATTACTCTTAATTCTTTTCAGGTAGGTTGCCTATTTCCTCTTTATTTATTTGGTCTTCTAGGTTTTTACCTTGCTCCTTCATCTGTGACATTTTTTTGCCATCTCAGTTTTTTTTTTTTTTGATGGGTGGGATTGTGTTCCCGTCTTATTGGTTGTTTGGCTTGAGGCTTCCAGCACTGGAGTTTGTAGGCTGTTGGGTAGAGCTGGGTCTTGGTGCCGAGATGAGGACCTCTGGGAGACCTCACTCTGATGAATATTCCCTGGGGGTCTGAGGTTCTCTGTTAGTCCAGTGGTTTGAACTCGGAGCTCTCACTGCAGGAGCTTCAGCCTGACCCCTGGCTCATGAACCGATATCCCACAAGCTGTGCAGGGTGGAAAAACAAAAAAAAAAAAAGAAAAAAAGAAATAAGAAAAAATGGAGCAGAACAATAATAAAGAGTAAAAAATAAAATTAGATAGGAAACTAACAGATATGTTAGAAAGAATATAAAAATAAAAATATAGATGAAACAACACTGGAAGGTAAAACAGAACCACAATAGTAAAAACGAGGAGAAAAAAAAAGGTGGAAAAAGCTTTGGCTGTGAGGGGGCGGGGCTTAGGAGGGGTGGGGGTTAGGCAGTGGGTGGGGCCTATGCTTAGGACCCACAGGGCTGGAAAAGGCCCTGGGGGGGTGGGGGCTGGGGCTTAGGCTCAACCCTACAGCAGGGGCCCAGGTGAGCCTCTGGCCTCCGAGGGTGGGGGGACCCCGCCTAGGAGCCCACCAGGCTTCGCAGGCTCCAGTGGGTGAGGCATATGCCCTTTGCTCCTCTCCCACTCCTCCGGTCCTGGAGGGCCCCTCCCACCTGCCTCTCCTCTTCTCTGCCAGCCTCCTTCTTATGCCCCCAGGACCAACATGGCCCAGAGTGGGCCTCTGAGGGTGTAGGACCTGGCTCAAGAGCTGGGAAGGCTTCCCATGCTGATTGAGCAGGGGTAATGCTAGGCTCCCTACCCCCTGATCTGAGCCCCCAAGGGTCCCTTCAGGCATGGGGACCCCTCCCCCACCCAGCCACCCCTCAGGGGTGCCAGTCCTGTCTGACTTCCACTTCTCCTCCCCTCTCAGTCCCCCCACCTCCTACCTGATTGCTTGGGGGTTCCTCCCATCTCCTTGGGCATCGAGGTCCCCCACCAGCATCCGGCAGGTGCCCTAGTTGTGGGGAGACCCAAACTCCACATCTTCCCATGCCGCCATCTTGACCCTGCCCCTTGCAAGCAGAGGTCTTGAACGTGTGCTTTTCCTCACCTCTGGAGCTCCTGCTATTTATCATAAAAAGAACATGGGGAATAGACCAGAAGCCACACTGCAGCCTAGATCCACCAAAGTGCAATCAACCTGCCACAACATCTAAAAGTCAACAAGATACAGAGGGCTGGGGTTGTGTGTTAGGCAACGGTATTGCAGCGACAGGACCTCGATGACAGATTGATATCATAATGGAGTAATTATAGCTCAGGCATACAAAAAGGAGTCAGTGGCCATGAGGATCTGGTCTCAGACATGTCCTTGCACCCCTGGGAACTTGGACTTTCTGTGAACTGTACCAAACTCAAGGACACCATCAGCCATTTTTAAAACAACACCTGCCAACTGCAACCTTGTTGTCTCAAGGCTGTTCTCCCTTATAACTATGTAACCATCTTGGACCCCAACCAATCCTTCCTGCCAGCTCCCATTATAATTCTTGATAAACAACTCATGTAACTAACAATGGCCTTGCAGTTTTTGCCTTTACAAGCTTTCTCCATTTTGTAGTCCTGTGGAACACAGTTCAGGTGCCCCTGGAATCCGTGTCTCCTGGCTGCAATCCTAACAAGCCCCAAATAAATACCTCTTTATTTCAATCAGATCCCTGTTTCTGAAATTTTGGTTAACAAACAATACTTCCAATTTCTAGTTTCGTCCTTGTATGGTTTACTTTCCCCCAACGTCTCCATCATGCCTGTCTTTGTGCCTTTGGGGATAGAGCTAGAAGCCCTGCTTGGACGTCTACTTTTTGGTAGATACAGGTCCATCAAGCAGGTGACTTCTGGAGTTTCAAGCCTTCATTTTGAGAACTGAGCTGAGTATCTCTGATTCTCTATCACTGTGTCCATATTTAATTTGTTGTTCTTTACATTTGGAGTATAATGTAAGGAAACTTTACATGATTCACTAAATTTCCTTTAAAAATTAACACATATTTTTTTATCACATTTTATGGAATCAGAATTTCCAGGTTCCTCCTCCTTATTAAATCAATGGCTGAAATAAACATTTTAAATAGGATTAAAAAAAGTTAAAATTAAACAAGACTTAAGGGTATTATTGCTGAAATGAAGCAAAATTCACATTACATAAAATCAACCACTTTATTTATTTATTTTTTGTGTGTGGTATGTGGGCCTCTCACTGCTGTGGCTTCTCCTGATGCAGAGCACAGGCTCTGGACGCGCAGACCCAGCGGCCATGGCTCACGGGCCCAGCCGCTCCGCGGCATGTGGGATCATCCCGGACCGGGGCACGAACCCGTGTCCCCTGCATCGGCAGGTGGACTCTCAACCACTGCGCCACCAGGGAAGCCCAAAATCAACCACTTTAAAGAAGGGCATTAGTCTTCTTTTTCTTTAAGCCCCATCCTTTCATGAACAGAACCCTTTGTTTCCCTCCCCATTCTTAGCCACATGATTTGAAGAGGTTGAAACCCATCCCCAGCTCCAGGAAAGGATCCCTAAGTCAATCAGGGAATCCCAACCTCTGGCCATCAATAACTAGCTCAAGGAAGGACACAGAAACTAGTCAGAGCCAAGGAGAGGCAAAGAGATCTTCCTGGGGCTGGTGGGCTTGGAGACAGTCTCTCCTCATTCTGTAAATCTACTAGGAGAGACCCTCTGTCTTCCACTGGATGGAACAGTATGAGGTAAGGATTAGAATTCCAGCAACTGCGTTTTTTTCAAAAAAGTTTTAATTTTTTTTTCTTTTTACCTTTTCATCCACTAGTCTTAATCTACTCTAGTAAGTGGCAGCCAGCTACTTCTTTCATCTTAAATGTTATGGTAAAGTTAATTCAGGCTATACCAGAGTCAGAGGGGACAGAGGAGGAAGAAGGAGCCCAGAGCAGTTAGAGAGAAAGGGGGGTGGGGCTGAGGCAGAAGACTGGAGCCCTTCTGCTCCTGGCCTGGGTTCCCTGGCTGGGGTGGGTCTCATAAGGACTTGCGTGTGTGTGTGTGTGTGTGTGTGGCGGGGTGGCGGGGGGGAGGGTGGTGGCACTAATGCTCCCCAACATCCATCAGTTCAATCAGTTTCTAATTGCACGTACAGCATCCAAGGGTTCTGCACCCTTGGATTCAACCAACCGCAGATCAAAAATATTTGGAAAAAAATTCCAGAAAGTTACAAAAAGCAAAACTTGAATTTGCCACACACTGGCAACTATTTACATAGCATTTATACTGTATTTACAACTATTTACATTGTGTTTACGTCGTACTCAGTATTATAAGTAATCTAGAGCTGATTTAAAGTATACGGGAGGATATGTGTAGGTTACGTGCAAATATGCTGTTTTGTTTTGTATGAGACTTGAGCATCCTCGGGTTTTGGTATCCTGGGGGTGGGGTGTCATCCTAGAACCAGTCCCCCTTGCCTGAGCGGCAACTGTAATCTTGGAAGTAGTCGAGGAAAAATGGAACTAACAAGCAATGAGGGGTTATTGATTTTTCATTTCTGCTTTTTTGCCTTTGCATCTTCAGATGGGAGGTGAAGATGCTGGAAGTCATTGACTTTGACCCGTCTTACACTTCTTACCTTACACTCAGGCTTGGGGCATTTTCCTCACTTGTGAGATGAGTCTGTTTGACTAGGGTGGGTTATAATCCTCCTCCTCCCACATCACAGTGGGCCTGGGCTCGCTACGGGTCTGATTTCTACTTTGGTCCACACGCATGAATCTATGGCTGTGGTCTGGGGACTCCTGGGGGTCCCCGAGATACTGCAGAGGACCTGCAAGGTCAAAACTATTTTTCGTGATGATCCTACCACGTTATTAGCTTTTGTTCATTCTCATGAATGTAATGTGGGGTTTTCCAGAGGTCACATGATGTGTGATATCCCAACAGACTGAAAGTAGAAGTGGACATGAGATTCCAGCTGACATTTAAGAGATCTGCAAAAATTTAAAATAATGCCATTCTTGCAATGTTTTTCTTTTATGAAAATATAATTATTTTTCATAAAATGTTATTTCCATGAACATGTAATGGGCTTAATGTTTTAAAAATCTCTTTGTTCTAATGTGGTGAATATTGACAGCTATTCTCTACATCAGCAAAAGCTCTTTGGGGTCCTTAAAGGGAGGAGCTAAACCCAAAAGCCAGAGAGGACCGCTGCTCTAGGGTCAGAGTATCTACACTTCCTCACTACACGTCTGTGCTCAGCCTTGTGGGAATAAAAAGAGAAAGTTGCAGACGGGGCCCCTGGGCATTTTGCCTCTTCTCTGGACAAGGGTCTGAGCCGGTCTGCCCAGTGGGATTGCCCATCGTGGGTCTGCTCTTGTGGGCACTGAGCCTTTCCAGTGCTGGGCCTTCCAGACCACCTGCCTCCCACTCCGGCGCCAGAAGCATCCTGAGAACCTCAGGAGGTGTCATTTGCACTGAGAGACTGAATATAGCATGGAGAGACCATGTAGATATAAATAAAACCTCTGCAGCTACGGGCCCAAAACACCCAGGACTTGGTCAGTGACTGACAACTGCCCTAAATTTTGCCCTGACTTCCAGCTCAGGACCAGCCAGAGAAAGCTAAACGTGCGCTTGTTCTTAACCAACCACATAGGATGCCCACTTCTAGTTAGCTGCTTCCAGCTTCCCTGTGCCAGCAGCCTCCCATCAGGGCCCCCCTGAAGCCTCCCCTCTCGTTCACGCTAAAGCTTTCCCACTTCTTGCTTTGCTTGCCTTTGAGTCTCTGCCAGAGGCAAGTGTTAGGGGTTGAGTTGTGTCCCCGAGAAATTCATTTTTTTTTTTTTGCCTTGTCACATGGCTTGCAGGATCTTAGCTCCCCGACCAGGGATTGAACCCGGGGCCCTCGACAATGGAAGTGCTGAGTCCTAACCACTTGACCGCCAGGGAATTCCCAGAAATTCGTATGTTGTAGACCTGATCCTCAGCAGCTCAGAATGTGACCTTATTTGGAGATAGGATCATTGCAGATGTAATTAGTTAAGATGACATCACACTGGAACAGGGTGGGCCCCTAACACAATATGACTGGTGTCCTTAGAAAACAGAGACGTTTGGAAATGGGTCTGCGTAGAGATCTGCACCGAGACCCGGGGATGCATTTACTAGTCATGGAACACCAAAGGCTGCCAGCAAGCCACAGGGAGCCAGGAGAGACGCTTGGGGACCTTCTCCCTAACACCTTCAGAGGGAGCACGGCTCTTCTGCTTCCATGCTCTCAGACTTCTGTCCTCTAGAACCATGAGAGAATGCACTTCTGCTGTTTCAGACCCTCAGTGGTGGGTGCCTTGTTACAGGAGCCTTAGCAAACCAATACAGCTCCCTTGCTATAGCAAGCTGGGAAGAAACAAGAGCCTTTGCCTGCTGTCACTGGGTGGTCTTCATCTACTTCCACAGCACCACATCCCTGCTGGGAAGGACAGGTCTTCAGATGGAGTTAGCAGGACCCCAGGCAGCCAGGCTTTCAAAGGGTCAAAGGCTGCTAGAAGCTGTTTCTCAGGCTAGGGGTACTGGGCCTTGACACAGCCCGGGGGGTGACCTGAGACGGTCCCATAGGCTCTGGACGGACCATCAGCGCTCCTGTTCCATCACCTCTCTGGTTTGTTACCAAAGAGCTTCCCATGAGACAGTGAGAGGCCTGGGCCTTGGCTCAGGGCGGTGGTAGGCTAGCTGACCAGCTGGCTGCACCCTGACCCCAGGCCCCGGGTGCTCACAAGACAGCTGGAGCCCTGGAATTCTGTGCTGCTGTTTTACTCCCATTTTGTAAAGCATTTGGGCTCATTCAAAGGTGTCCGTTTGGCCTTCCATGTGCGTGGGGAACAAGGCCCTCTTGCCTCAATACAGCACGCGAAGGCCGACTGGAAACAAGTTATTTTGAGACCAGCACAGTCTGTACGGATAACAGTAATAGTATTTTATTGCTGAAGTCGTGTGAGAAATGTTGGGCTTGCGGGGAGAAGAATGTAGATGAGTTTAAAAATAGAAGGCTGTAATTAGCCAAGCACTGATTCGTTCTAGAAGATATCGATTACTACGGCAACCACACATCCCACTTTCTCCAGGACAGCCTTCGTTCTGTGGAATTTGATTCTTTTCAGTTAAGGTGATCTGTTAAATGTCTAAATGCAACTTACTGTTATGGAGTTGTACGACGTTATACACACATGAATTCACAAATCCAAACACTCTATTGTGTCATCACTCAATTTCTTTCTTTTTTTTGTTTTTTTTTTTTTGTTATGGAAATATAGGCATTGTAGCTGTGGTCTTTTCCTATAGGTTAAGAACCAGTTACGAAGATAAGAATCCAGGAGGGCGTGTGTCAGACGTGGGGCTGCTGATACGGTGTGAAGTGGGGAGCTGGGCTTAAACTTCTTGGTTGGAGAGCTGGACATCTTTTATTGGATGTAAATCCAAGGGGCCAGTTTTCAAGTCTTTACTCTGTTCTGAAAGTTGTGTCTCATGGAATTCCAGAGTGGTTCTGCAGGGGACACGCGTGTGAGCTGCTCTGGGTGTGGATTATCATGGCCCGTATGCTGTGCTTACCCATGAAGTGACGGGTGTGTGATGAATGGGATTTGCACGAATGCGTCCCTGCAAAGCCCAGAGCCCAGAGCTTGGGCCTAAAGAGACCAGAGCCCCTCAGGTGGCAGCAACATGGGTGGGGTCACTCTATGGACAGAGCGTAGGAAACCATCTTTCCATTTCCTGCCTCGGTTCTCAGAGGAGGTGATGGCTGTGTTGTCCGGTGGTTGGAGGGGGATACAGGGCAGCAGGAGTCCAGGAGGCGAGGACACTGGGGGTGTGGGTGGGAGGCACCCATTCACTGCTGGTGGATGGTCATCTTCGCACCAGAAACCTCCATTTTGGAAACTTGCATGTTTGTTGCTATTTGCATTTTCAATAAGGATTCCCCTTAGTTTTCTGCAGTCTTAGTTATATTAACATTCTTTTGCAAATATCAGCTAATTTTGATTATCCTCAGGGAATAAGAGGAAAGAGGCTTTGATCTAGGACTGGAATTTTGATGGGCATCATGGAAATCAGAGTTAACAAAAACAAAAACAACACTCCAAGGGGAAAGTTAATCTTGGAGGGAAGAGCCTGGGAGCCCTGGAGATGAGCTGAAAAATGCACCTTTGTATATGCGGGATTCCTCTCGAGTGCGCCTCTGGTCGAATTTTTGAGGGATTTGCACTTTGGTTTTAAAAGGAAGCTGTTCTGTGTTCTGACTGTGTGCTGCCCTAGGAGACGGCATCTCAAAAAACTCGCCTCCAACACTACTTTTGGTTTGTAAAACAGTAAAACCATTTCTCAACGTGTGCTTTGTGGACCAACAGCATGGGAAACTCCTGGGGGCCTGTAACTGGCAGAATTCCAGCTTCCTCTTCAAACTGAACGTCTGAATCTGAATCTCTGGGTCTCTAGGCCTGGGGATCTGCATTTTCAACACACACCAAAGTTTAGGAACCTCTGCTGCAAAATCTCAGCAAGTCCAGCTGAACTCTGAACCTAGCCTAACCTCCGCAGCCCCTTAAAGGGGAGGATGCTTTCAGAGCGCCAAGGCCACGTGCCCCAATTCCTTCTGCGTAAGTGGCGTGCGCCTTTGTAAGGCTAAGGCCCAGCCGAAAGAGGACAATAGGCGGACATACCCTGGGTGGGACTCAGAAGACGTGCCGTTTCCAAAGAGAGCAACACTAAACCCTGCTGATGACTCTGTGTGTCTAGCCGTGTGCCTTGCACAGAGCGCGGAGGCCCCGGGAAGGATCTACGGGGTGACAGACCGAGCGGCGCTCCTGAAGGTGTTGTGTCCACAGTGTCACCATGTGTCTGCGTCTGTCTTTGGAGAGCGCCCAGCCCGGTGTGGTGAACAGCTGATTCATGCTTGTAGCAAGCAGAGCTGGGCAGCCGAGCCATCTGCAAATGGGAGCAAACACCTGGAATGGTTTCTTGTGGCAGTGGGACCGTCGCTGGTCTTACCGACAGAGGCAGAGGAGAAGCCACAGAACCTCATTAGGTCTTGCAGGAGATCCGGCAGCAGTGCCAGGATACGTAAGTCGAGGTCAGTCCTACCCCATGGCCACTCCCTCTTCTCAGATGTCACCTTCTTAGTCATATCTTGACTCCTCCCTCTGAAAGGGCACACCCTCTCTTCCCTCCCACTGCTTTACGTTTCCTCAGAGCATTCCTCCACACCCACCCGCATAAATGCACGTGCTCAGCATCACTCCCTCACGGGACGGTGGGCCCCGAGGGCAGGCTCGTAGGCTGTCCTGGTCATCACAGGATCCCCGGTGCCTAGAGTGCTCCTGGCGCGTGGAGGTGCTGGAACAGTGTTTGTTGAATGAATCAGTGGTAGACAAGATGCTCAGAGGAAGAGCTGTGGGCTCCTTCTCGCTCCTCTGAGTGATACCTGCCCACTGCAGCAGGAAATCTCCAAGTCAATGCTGCGAACGAAGCTGAGCAGTGTGAGTGTCTGGCAAAGCTGGCTGGATATGGCAGGGGTGTAAATCTGCAGTTGTGGATTGTTCACTCCTAGGCCTCATCCTTGGGCTGAATCCCATCCATGTGGAACCCCAGGTGGTCTTGACAGTGTCCCCCAACACACACGGCACTCACCTGCCCCTCGTACCTGCCATTCATCAGAAGGCTCCAATTCTTTTTTTTTTTTTTTTTTGCGATATGCGGGCCTCTCACTGCTGTGGCCTCTCCCGTTGTGGAGCACAGGCTCTGGACGCGCAGGCTCAGCAGCCATGGCTCACGGGCCCAGCCGCTCCGCGGCATGTGGGATCTTCCCGGACCGGGGCACAAACCCGTGTCGCCTGCATCAGCAGGCGACCAACCACTGAGCCACCAGGGAAACCCCAGAAGGCTCCAATTCTTTAAGGCCGGCCCTCCAGGGAGCACAGTTCCTTCTGATGTCACCAAACCATCCTAATCTTTGCTGACTCCCAGTGCCCACGGCCTTGAGGCCGTGCCGCCCAGGGCAGCTCTGCCTGGCTCTGGGTCTTGTGAGGTGAGAAGCAAGTGGGGTTGATGGACCCCTGGGTGCAGGGTCTGGGCATCTTTTATCATTTTAAAATTTTTATTTGTTTATTTTCTTTATTTTTTTGGCTGCTTCGGGTCTTAGTTTGCGGCTCGCGGGCTCTCTCGTTGAGGTACTTGAGCTCAGTAGCTGTGGCGCGCGGGCTTACTTGCCCCGCGGCATGTGGGATCTTTGCTCCCCAACCAGGGATCGAACCCGCATCCCTTGCATTGGAAGGTGGATTCTTTGCCACTGGACCACCAGGGAAGTCCCTGGGCATCTTTTAAAATCCCTCAGACCACCTTGTAGGTGAGGGGCCCCACAGAGATTCACGTGGAGCCCCTTTTGGTTGTTTAATTGTTCAGCCTCCATCCCTGGAGGTACCACAGTCCGTTTTCTCCCATCTTCCTCTCTAAGTGACTAGGATGTGAGGGATCCCTTGTTGAGCTCAAGAAATGTTTATCAAACAGATGCATGCAGTTGAAGAATTATCTAGAACTGAAAGGCACAGACGGTGAGGGCTGTCCCTCGAGCCAGTCCTTTCCCGTCATAGCCATGCTTCCCAGAAAACCGTTTCACCCTTTGAGCTGTTGCTTCTGGTCACTACCTCCTGTGTTGATTTCCTGTGGTTACTTTAAAAACTACCACAAACTTAGTGGCAACAACACAATTCTGTTATATTACAGTTCTGGAGGTCAGAAGTCTGCAATGAGTCTCACTGGGTGAACATCAAGGTGTCGGCTGGGCTGTTTTCCTCCTGGAGAGGCCGGGGGAGAACCTGTTTCCTCTCCTTTTCCAGCCTCTGGAGTCCGCCCACAGTCCTTGGAGTGTGGCCCTTCCTCCGACCTCACAGCCATAGTCACATCACTCTGACCTCTGCTTCCATGGTCTCACCTCATTCTTGATCCTCTCACCTCCCTCGTCCATCTTTTAAGAACCCTTGTGATTACACTGGGCCCACTGGGATGATCCGGGATCATCTCCCCATCTGAAGGTGGTGAATTTCATCACACCAGCAAAGTCCCTTTTATCACATAAGGCACCGTAGTCACAGGTTCCAGGATCTGGACGTCTTTGGGGACCATTACTCTGCTGATCACACATGTCCATATGTGCTGATACTGTCATTTCCTGACACCCATCTTTTCTGCATTATCTGTTGATTTCTTATTACTAGACTGGAGGATTTCACTCTTAACATCTTTATTCACCTCCTCCCCTTATACTCTCAGTGTGTTATTATGACCATGTAACAATTGTTCCCTGCTGAGCCAACTTATATACTGTGATTTCATTTTCTTTCTTGTAGAGCATTTTCTCCCCTGGACTTCTACTTGCCTTGATCTCTGTCCTACAATTTAGTATGGTCATATTCCCGTGCTTCTCCCAGAACGCTCCCTGTGAGAGCCTTCTGACCTCAGGTCCCATAGTGTTTCTGTGCACCACACAGCATGCTGGTTGGGTTTTAAGCATGTGCATTCCGAGGGAGAGACAGAGAGAGACACACACAGAGAGAAGGAGGAGACAGAGAGGTGGGGGAGATGATGTGGCAGGGGGGATGGTGGAGAGAGAACACTGGGAAAAGTGAGAACACCAAGGGGAACCCCCTGCCCTTGGACCTGGCCTTGAAGTCAGCAGTGTTGCTTCTGCTGCATTCTAGTCATCACATTCTATTCCCAAAGACCCTCTGAGTTTCAAGGGGGGCAGGGGATAGACACCGTCTCCGAAAGGGAGTATGCTACCTCCTGGAAGGATATGTGAGACCAGAAATATTACAGTTGACAATTTTGGAAAATAGTAACCTACCATACAGTGTAACACAGTTATTGTT
The DNA here is from genome assembly GCA_004363435.1 of Platanista minor. Lineage (NCBI taxonomy): Eukaryota > Metazoa > Chordata > Mammalia > Artiodactyla > Platanistidae > Platanista > Platanista minor. The sequence continues at coordinate 19,017 of RJWK010042401.1, forward strand.
GTTGTTGTTTTTCTCAAACAAGAAATTTGTTCTCTAAGAGAGAGACTGGTGCCAGCTGAATAAAAAATATTTTTTACTCCACTCCACTTGCTTTGCACTGTACACCCAAAATACAGCTTCTATTTCCTGGTGTGCACAAACCACATTGTCATGAGCTTTTTTT